>CAUYSK010015342.1:0-12430 GCA_963575035.1 Avahi laniger | reverse complement strand
GTAGCTGGGACTACAGGCATGTGCCACCATGCCCGGCTAATTTTTGCTATATGTATTTTCAGCTGTCCAATTAATTTCTTTCTATTTTTGGTAGAGATGAGGTCTCGCTCTTGCTCAGGCTGGTCTCAAACTCCGGAGCTCAGAACGATCCGCCCACCTCGGCCTCCCAGAGAGCTAGGATTATAGGCGTGAGCCACCGCGCCCGGCCTTATCATTTTCTTTTTAATAATAATTGCGAAAATAGCTAACATGGATTGAATGTGTACCAATGCCAGGCACTATTTTAAGCACTTCCTACATAATAAAACTCACTTAATAATTACAACAACCCTGTTGGATATGTACTGTTATTATATCCGCTTAACAGATGGGAAAAGTGAAGTCCAGAGAGGTTAAATAACGTGCTCCGAGTTCACACAGCACATAAGCAATGGAGCCTGTGGCAGTCTGACTCCAGGACCTGCATTGTTCCACCGTCGTTGCTGGTGGAGATTCCAAAGAAAGATGTAGGCCAGGCGCGGTGGCTCACGCCAGTAATCCTAGCACTCTGGGAGGCCAAGGCAGGCAGATTCTTTGAGCTCAGGAGTTCGAGACCAGCCTGAGCAAGAGTAAGACCCCCGTCTCTACCAAAAATAGAAAGAAATTAATTGGACATCTAAAAATACATAGAAAAAATTAGCCGGGCATGGTGGCGCATACCTGTAGTCCCAGCCACTCGGGAGGCTGAGGCAGTAGGATCGCTTGAGCCCAGGAGTCTGAGGTTGCTGTGAGCAAGGCTGACGCCACGGCACTCACTCTAGTCAGGGCAACAAAGTGAGACTCTTTCTCAAAAAAAAAAAAGAAAGATGTAAACCAAGCCTAATGGAAACTAATGCAAATTTGAATATGCTCATGATTTTGATGCCAAAGTCCTGAAGAATGTTTTAGAGGGCCACCTGCAACAGTATGAAACTGGACATTTTCATGATGTACATTCACTCACACCAAATCGGCCTCCTCTCAGGCATTTTTCCAAGCTAACATTTAATTATTGTTTACCGAACAGTTGAAATTGCTATTTGTCCCTTACCCCTTCTCACTTTCCTACGATTTGATCCAAATTTCTCACATCAGATTTTGCGCTGAGAGGTGCTCACAGAACAGAACTAAGACTCCAAGAACTATGTGCTTGTTTTTATTCTCTGCTGAATTCCCAGTGCCGGCACAGTGCCTAGTATGCAGCAGGTATTCAATAAAGGCAGGCAAGCAACTGTTCCCCAGGTCTGGGAAGCAGACTTAAAGCAAGCTTGAAAAGGCTTTATCTCTGGGCTGGGCGCGGTGGCTCAGGCCTGTAATCCTAGCACTCTGGGAGGCTGAGGCGGGTGGATTGTTTGAGCTCAGGAGTTTGAGACCAGCCTGAGCAAGAGCGAGACCCCGTGTCTACCAAAAATAAAAAGAAATTAATTGGACAACTAAAAATATATAGAAAAAAAATTAGCCGGGCATGGTGGTGCATGCCTGTAGTCCCAGCTACTTGGGATGCTAAGGCAGGAGGATCGCTTGAGCCCAGAAGTTTGAGGTTGCTGTGAGCTAGGCTGATGCCACGGCACTCATTCTATCTAGCCCAGGCAACAGAGTGAGACTCTGTCTCAAAAAAAAAAAAAAAGAAAAAAAGAAAAGGCTTTATCTCTTCCTTCTACTTAACTGAATTGGAGTTTCAAAAGAAATTTGGTGTAAAGTTGGGTTTTGTTTTTGTTTTGGTGATAGTGGTGGGTGTGTACTAGCCGCAACCAGACCCACATATTCTCTCTCTCTCTCTCTTTTTTTGGTTATTGTCGAGACAAGGTCTCACTCTGTTGCTCAGGCTGAAATGCAACGGTATAATCACAGCTCATTGCAGCCTTGAACTCCTGGGGCTAAAGTGATCCTCCTGCCTCAGCTTCCCGAGTAGCTGGGACTGCAGGTGTGCCACAATGCCCAGCTAATTTAAAAACATTTTTTGTTGAGACAGTGGTCTCTAACTCCTGGCCTCAAGCAATCCTCCTGCCTTGACTTCCCAAAGTGTTGGGATTACAGGCATGAGCCCCTGTGCCTGGCCCCACATATTCTCTCGAGGAGTCTGAGGATATGGAAGTAAGAGTGATCAGAATGTTTCGGGTAGGACTGTACGACCAACTTCTGACTGACTAGACTGACGTGCATGCCTTCCCGGCCAGCAGAGGTTTTATGTTGGATTACAGTGTATTTGAGCAGAATTCTGGACTTGCCTTCATGTAAGCCAATACGTTTCTGTGCCTCTGCCCCTCACCTACACACTCCTCTGCAGGGCAACTAGAGAAAGCATTTTGTGGGGGATGTTTTGGAGCTAAAGACTTTCTTCCGGCTCAGAGCAAACTGTAATAAACTCTAGCAATAACTAGCTCTGGGAAGGGCAGGAAATGAGACATGTCCCCACCCCACCAGCTTTTGTTCAAAAAACTGGGTGACTTCACGATATGACTGTGTGTGCTGAGGAATGTACGCATTGAAGTAAAAGCTGCTCATCGAGGCTTTTTTTTTTTAAAGCAGGGATTCTTAGACAAAGCTAAAACATTTCAGCGATTTCATTTCAAGGCCAACTCATGTTTAAAAGTTGATTGGAAATGTCAGAATATCTCAGATATGAAGACCTAACACTGTTTTCTCTCATAACAAAATATTCGTTTATTTTTCTTGCTTGTCGCCACAGTCAGCCCCATTGTTTCCTTGCTTGCATGCCACTACAGCATCCTTCTTCTTGCTCGGTCCCAGCTGTTCCCCCTCTCTATACCACTTTGTATACAGACACTAAAACTGTCGGCCTGTTAACTACTGCCATGTCACCGCTCTATGCAGCCATCCGTGATCTCCCTACACACTCCAGCATCGCCCGGCTCAGTGAACCCTAATCTTGGGACGGCTGCAAGGCTGCAATCAGAATTACTTGGGGACGTGTTTATTTTAATATAGATTTCTGGGTCCTATCAGAGATCTAGCAAATCAAAATAATTTCCAGAGGCTGAGCTGAGAAAATAAGAAAAAACGAAATGGCTGTCTGGCTACTTCTGATCCAGAATAAGCAGGTATTTGGGAACCATGCACATTTCAGACCAACTTTCAAGGCTTTCCACCCAACGAACCCTCTCCTATTAGGTCTTTTGCTATACCCTAGCTCTTACCCTTTAACTGACCCCAAGTTGCTTCTTGATGTTCGTTCCATGTACAACGTAATAAAGCTTTGACTTTGCCACTCTCAAACTCCATGTTGGAATTGTCCTATATATGTGATTCTTTTCTGTTGTTCTAAGTCACACTTCTCCTATTCTAAGTACAATTTTGAGGAATCTTCATGATTTAATTCCACCTACCAACTTAACCCTAGACCTTTCAATGCATTCTTTTGTCAGGGTAATGTCTCTTTCTTTAGGTGAATAGCACACCTGTGAAACAGAGTTAACCAAGGAAGACTAACAACAGATCCATCTTTCAATTTCCACTGGGGGGAAAAACCTTTTTGAAATTTCTGAGCAAAATACAAATATAGGGTAATCACTTTGTGATTCTGTGTACATGTTAATAAAATTTGTATGCTTTTTTTGTGATTATTACAAAATACAGACACAGTTGTTATTTTTTTATTTATTCTAATTTCATGCTATGCCTAATTATTTCATAGTAATTCTTAGTGGGGAGAAAGATAAAATTAATTTGTGCAATGAGAGCATTTAGACATTTTTTTTTTTTTTTTTTTGAGACAGAGTCTCACTCTCTTGCCTGGAGCGAGTGCCGTGGCGTCAGCCTAGCTCACAGCAACCTCAAACTCCTGGACTCAAGCAATCCTACTGTCTCAACCTCCCAAGTAGCTGGGACTACAGACATGTGCCACCATGCCCGGCTAATTTTTTCTATATATATTTTTAGCTGTCCAATTAATTTCTTTCTATTTTTTGGTAGAGATGGGGTCTCACTCTTGCTGAGGCTGGTCTCGAACTCCTGAGCTCAGAACGATCCGCCCACCTCGGCCTCCCAGAGTGCTAGGATTACAGGCGTGAGCCACCGCGCCCGGTCCTATATGTCTATTCTTATATCAGTACCGTGCAGTCTTGATTATTGTAGTTCTTTAGTAAGTTTTGAAATCAGAAAGTTTGAGTCCTCCAAGTTGTTCTTTATTCTTGCTGTGGTCTAATTGTTTGTATCCCCCCAAGTTCATATGTTGAAATTTTTAATCCCCAAGGCGATGGTATTAGGAGGTGGAGACTTTGGGGACTGATTAGGTCACAAAAGGAGGGCCCTCATGAATGGGATGAGTATCCTTACAAAAGGCCCAAGAGAGATCCTTTGCCTCTTCTGTCATGTGAGGTTACAGTGAGAAGACAGCCATCTGGGAGGAAGTGGACCCTCGCCAGACACTGAATCTGCTGGTGCCTTGATTTCGGACTTCCCAGCCTCCAGAATTGTGAGAAGTAAATTTCTGTTGTTTATAACCCCCCATTTATGCTATCTTTCTGTAGAAGCCTGAATGGAATAATATGTTTCTCAACGTTTTGAGTATTCAGGGCTCCTTGCAATTCCATGTGAATTTGAGGATCAGCTTTTTCATTTCTGTGAAAAAGGCTGTTGGAATTTTGATAGGGATTGTGTTGCATCTATAAATTACTTTGGCTTGTATTTATATCATAATAATATTAAATCATTCTACCCATGAATACAGGATACAGTATATCTTTCCATTTATTTATGCCTTTTTAAATTTTTTTCCACAATGTTTTTTAGTTTTCAGTGTACAAGTCTTTCACCTCCTTGGTTAAATTTACTCCTAGATATTTTATTCTTTTAGATATTATTATAAATGGAATTGCTCTCTTAAATTTCTTTACAGATTATTTACTGCTAGTGTATAAAAACATAACTAATTTTTGCGTGTTAATCTTATACCTTGCAACTTTGCTGAATTCATTTATTAGATCTAATAATTCTCTTGTAGATTCTTTGGGATTTTCTATATATAGGATCATGTCATCTGCGAATGGGGATAGTTTTATTTTTTTCTTTATAATTTGGTTGTTATTTGTTTCTTTTTCTTGTCTAATTTTTCTGGTGGAACTTCCAATGCAACGTTGAGTGACAGTGGAGAAAGCATGCATATTAGTTTTATTTCTGATCTTTATAGAAAAGCTTTCAATCTTTTACCCTTTGGTATCATGTTAGCTATGTGGTTTTCATAAATGTTGTTTATAATGTTCGGGAAGTTTCATTCTATTCTTAGTTTTCTGAGTGTTTTTTTTTTTTTAATTCATGTAACGGTGCTGGATTTTGTTAAATTCTTTTTCTGCATCAATTGAGAGGATTATTTTTTCTTCATTCCATTAATGTAGTATATTACAATGATTGACTGTTTTATGTTGAATCATCTTTGTATTCCTGGGAAAAATCCAGCTTGTTTATTGCATATATGCTTTTAATATGCTGTTGATTCAGTTTGCAAGTATTTTTGTGGAAGATTTTCATATCTATATTCATAAGGGATAATTGTCTGTAGGTTTCTTTTCTTGTTATATTTTTTCTGATTTTGTTATCAGAGTAATGCTGGCCTTATAGAATGGGTAAGAAGGTGCTCCCTCTTCTTCTATTTTTTTGAAAGATTGGTGATAATTCTTCTTTAAATGTTGGGTAGAATTTACTAGTGAATCTATCGTGTACTGGAAATTTTTTTTGTCAAGAGGTTTTTGATTATTGATTTGACGTCTTTCTTCTTTTTTATTATAGAAATTTATAGTGCTAAATTTCCCCTGAACACTCTTTTTGCTGCATCCCATAAGTTTTGGTATGTTCTATTTTCATTTTCATTCATCTCAAAAACATTTTCTAAATTCCCTTGTGATTTCTTCTTTGACCATTGGTTGTTTGTATGTTGTTTAATTTCCACACAATTGTGAATTTTCCAGTTTTCCTTCTATTAGCAATTTCTAGCTTCATTCCATTGTGGTCAGAGGAGATATTTTATATAATTTTAATTTTTATAAATTTATTGAGACTCATTTTGTGGCTTAATGTATGGTCCCATTTGCTGAATGTTCCATGTACACTTGAGATGAATGTGCATTATGCTATTGTCAGCGGGGTATTCCATATAAAATCTTCATTATTCATAGATTCCATATTTCCCAATTAGCCCACTAAAATTTATTTGTAATTCTGAAATATTCATGGTACTTTTGCATTCATTTGTGAACACAGGGATGCTCAGAGCCATGAAAAATATGAGTTGTCTGAGGTACACATTCTCAACTCAATTGAACAAGGCAATACTCTGTCTTCTTTTGTCAGTTATAATTCTATAAAGAGTGTCCTTTTTGTGATCTATACAGTGTGATACTTTTCAAATTTTTGTGGTTGTTATTAGTGACTTTGCTGTTTAAAATAGCCCCTAAGCATACAGCTGTAGTGCTGTCTAGTGTTTCTAAGTGTGAGAAGGTTGTAATGTGTCTTACAGGGAAAATATGTGTGCTAGATCATCTTTATTCAGGAATTAGTTATAATGCTGTTGGCTCTGAGTTCAGTGTTAATTAATCAATAATATGTATTAAAAGTCTTTAAATATAAAAATAACTAAAACAAGTTTATGTATTGGTTGGTTGATGAAAATATTATTTACCAGAGATATGTATGAACTCTGTATTTCTACTAAGAGTAATGATTCAATATTTGCTATAAAGTTCATCATGACTTTATAGAACATAACTATTGCAAATAACAAGAATCAACTGTATTTATCTTAGTTTTTTTGGTTTATATTGTTGAACTCCTCCATTTCTCTATTGATCTTTATCTAAATGTTATATCCATTTATTGAAAGTAGTAGTGAAATCTCCAATATTATTGTAGAACTGTTTCTTCCTTCAATTCTGTCAATGTTTGCTTCATATATTTTTAAACTCCATTGTTTGGTGCATATATGGTTATAACTGTTATCTTCTTGATGAATTCACCCGTTATCATTATATAATATCTGTCTTTGTCTCTTGTAATAGTTTTTGGCTTCGAATTTATTTTGTTGGACATTACTACAGCCACTCCAATTCTTTTTTGGTTACTATTTGCATAGAATATATTTTTCAATTCCTTTGCTTTCAAGCTATTTGTGTCTTTGTATCTAAAGTGAGTCTATTGTAGACAGCATATAATTTGTTCATGGCTTTGTTGTGTTTTTTTTTTTTCCTGACTCACTCAGTTACTGACTCTTGTTTTGTTTTTTGATCCATTTGTCAACCTCTGCCTTTTTAGTGGTAAGTTTAATCCATTTTCATTTGAAGTAATTACTGATAAGAAAGGACATATTTCTATGTATCATTTTGCTGTTTGTTTTCTATTAATACATGCCTCAGAGTTTTTGTAGTTAATGTAAATGAATTTGTGAGCTCAAAAAAAGGAAGAAACAAGTGAGGAAAAGGCTTATAGTTGTCTCAAATACAAATTATTGTTCTATCTTTACAATTATGACAACACTATCTTTAACATTCAAGCAAAACTAACTAAGAAGGATGCCTTTTGTGAGCTCAAGATCCACAAGGCTTCAGCACTGTGGCTCACTGCTCCCTAACTCATTGGTCCTAGAAGAAAAAGCTGGGAGTGAAAGAATAATTTTCCCCATTGTAATTCAATAGTGTCCATCCATATAATTTTCAAATGTCCAAAGAATAAAAGAAATTAACATATATGATGCTTCTAGAGGACTGTATGCTAGTCCCCTTCATTTTCTCAATTTGATGGAGACTTGCACTCAGCAAGTGACATCCATTAACTACCTGGTCTTGAGGGGCCCTAATACATTTTATTTCCTTACAAGATTTTTAACTATTGGACTTGATTTACATCTGTAAGTCATTCAGTTTTTTAGAAGGTTCAAGGAGTCTTCAGTATTCCTGAACAGGGTTCTATATTCCTTTTCTAAAACCTCTCTTTTCTTAAATTGCTATGCAGTGCTTAAGGATAGGACAGAAGAGTTCTGCCTTCTCCAAGGCCTCCCAAAACAAAATAGAATTATCACTCAACTTTTTATCTTTATCTTCCTGACATATTAAGAAAAAAAACAAACAAAATGCTTTATCTGTGATCACAGACATAAAACCAGCTTGGACAAGAGTGAGATGTTAGCATTAAAACAGTAGTTTCCAAATTTTTCCTTTAAAAAAAATAACTATTTTTTTTAAAAAAGCCATAAGCCAACTCCCAAGATATAAAATATAGAGAAGTAGAACTACTCAGTTTGAAGTTTTAGTAAAGGGGAAGGAGGAGGACTCTGAAACTGTGGCCCTTCCCTTTTGCCTTCATCCCACAGTCTGTCTAGTAGGAGTTCTCAAACTTGGCTGTACATTAGAATCACCAGGTACATTTAAAAAACACTGATCCCAGGTTCTCCCCAGAATATATAGGGGATAGGATAGAGGTATGAGTATGTTTTAAGATTTCCCTGGAAGAATCCAAAGTATAACTAAGGTTGAAACCATTGCAAGGAAGTGAGAAAAAGCCACCGAAACAGTCTATTTTTTATCTATTTTTCCCACCATGTAAAATATCCAGAAGTGGTAAGAATTCCTGGATAACTGGATGAATATAATTCTTTTTGATTTGCTGTCATTTCATAGAAAACAAGGTTAGAACAGAAAGTGAGCTTTTTCTGGCCATGAAAATGTTAGCACACATTTTATTTTTTTAAAATAAAACAGCTCATATGTTTAGAGGCAAGCAACTTACTCTTTCGTAATTTGACTCCCGAGGAGAGAATTTTTCAGAGAGAATTATGCCAGAGGTCAAAAGAAAGACAAAAATAAAAATCATCCCCTGTTCTCTACTTTGAAAAGTTACATGATTAGAGAAAAATCCATGGGGAATATTTCATCCCTCTCATTAAGGCTTTGCTCCATTATATCAGGAGAGAACAAAAGGAATTAATTAAGAGTCTCTCTGTAGCATCAATAACAGAGAACTCTTCTTTCTCTGATTATGATTCCAGGGAATCGAAATATTGTTACTTCTGCAGATCAGAATTATAAAACACTTTTTCCTGCCCACTCCATTTCAGGAAGTTCCTGTTGCATGTATTTGAACTGAAACAACTTAATGGATTTAGATATTAAAAAATCAAACAAAGAATCAAAATGCCATAAAAACTGACAAGGTATAAGCTAATAATTAATATATTTTGGAAAGAAAAGTTCAAAATTGGTGCAATAAAAGTATGATGAGGTCAGAGAGTAAACAAATAGACAATAAAAATAAAGATAGTGATTTCCAAAGGAAAGAGACTTGGGGCCACTCTGATTTTTATGGTTTCTTACATTTTTGCTTTAAATGAATTTAAGGCCTACAAGGCAATCCTTGTAAGAAAATTTTTTCTTATCATTTTGTGCATATTGAGAGCAAGTAGACAATGGTGTCTGGGGGTGGCGGTAGGAGTTAGGGAGTTTTTGTTCCTACCCAGCAAAATCAACTGACTAATGACTATTTACTCCCCAGCTTGCAGAGCATACCGTGAACTGCAGTGCTGATGAAGGAGAAGTAGGGGTGGACTCTGCTAGCAGAGATCCCTGCTTTCTGGTAGAAATCGCCTATAGAAGTCATTACATTTCCCTGGTCCTCCCATTTCTAGCTAAAAATTGAAATAGAATTGGCATTTTTTTTAATGCCTTGAAGGTATTATTATTAATACTTAAGCTCTTTGCAGGATGACTATTGAAACATGCTCTCAGAGATCTGGAACAACCATATTGGGAAAACATCTCTCATATCTACAGACCTGGCCTATACCATTAGGTTTCAGGTGCAAAGAAGAAAGACCACCTTTAACCAATGCCACATTGCAAATTATAAGGAAAAGAAAGCGGAAGTAAGGGGAAATGGGACGGGAAGAGACAGAGAACAAACAATCGCATTTTTTAATGTCTGAGATACAGTGTAAGTGTCTTTATGTGTTTCTCATCAAATACAGGCATAGAGGCTCATATGGGCTATGCGACTCCCCTAAATCTACTCTGCTAGAAAGTGAGGGACCCGCAGTTTTACCTGCTTTCTTGAGTTCCAGATTTCTTGTCTTTTGCTCGATGCCACTCTGCCATCCCACAGAAACAAAACAAATAAGCAACACAAAAGCAAAGTATAAGAAGACACCACACTTATCCACTCCCACCCTTCACTGTAGTCCTTCTCATCATCTGGATGGGCTATGGCATAAGGACACTTGCTGCACATGGTCCAAGCACACTGTCAGATGTGTCCATCCATCCCTCCTGCCCCCACAGCCGGCCATGCTGGTGTGGGCCCTCTGCACACAGAGACTGTGCTACACTCATTGCCCACAGGCCGCCTCATCTCCTTCAGCCCAGAAACCCTCCTCTGTGACGTTGCAGGGGCTGCTGTGTTGCCGATGACTCTTCCCAGCCTCCTCGATGCTCAGGGCTTGAAGGGGCTCAAAGTTTGGATAACTCAGTGCACGGCTGTGTCCAGAATTTCAGGGTGCTGGAGCTAAGGATTCGGAAAGGTGAAGCATTCCACAGGATGAGGAATTAGCTCCAAGCATTAAGGCTACTCAGATAATAACATGTTTGCCCCCTCTAAAAATCAAGAATTTCAGAGTGGCCTTTGGATTTAGAGTTTCTATTAGAAGTATTTTATCTACATTAAAATAATAATGTTATAAATGACCATTTATTAAAGACTTATAATGCTTTTATACATCTATAGCTTGTATTGCCTTCATGATGACTCTGTGATGAGATCTTAGCCCCACTGTCAGCTGAAGAAATGAATGCTCAGACAGGCTAGGCCACTTGTAGAATGGGAATTCTAGTACATTGTAGAATGGGAATTCTAACCCAAGTCTGTCTGTTTCCAGGATCAGTGTTGTACAACTGCTCCTCTAATAATGGGTAAAGGCAATGTGTGTAGGTTAAGTTGGTAATCTAATAATCATTTAACTTTTAATTTTTTTCTATTTGTTTATTTTTTCTAATCACAAATTTTGAGAAGTTCAGTTATGCAATTATTTGTTAATGAATAATAACTACTCTATACCAGGGCATACTATTAAATATGTTTTCTCAAAAGTATGTTTTATTTTTTAATTTTGTTTTTAATTGTCATATAATTGTACATATTTATGGGGCACAGTGTGATGTTTTGATACATGTACACACTGTAAAAATCAAATCAGGATATTTAGTGTATCCATCATGTCATACATTTATCTTTCCTTTGTGGTGAGAACATCCAAAATTCTCTTTTCTAGCTATTTTGAAATATATAGTATAATATTATTAACCATAGTCACCCTACTGTACAATAGAACACTAGAATTATTACTCCTATCTAACTCTAAATTTGTACCTATTGACCAATCTCTCTCCACCCTACATTCCCTAGCCTTCCCCAGCCTCTGGTAACCACTAGCATACTCTCTGCTTCTATGAGATCAACTTCTTTCCATTTCATATACGAGCAAGATCATGCAGTATTAATCTCACTGTGCCTGGCTTATTTCATGGAGTGCTGTGTACACTGGTTTTTCTCAACGTAACATGTCTACATATCTTAAAGATCCTCCCACATCAGCACATACTGTTCTAGCTCATGTTTTAAAGACTATATAGTTTTCCATTATACGGATGTAGTTAACGGATCCCATGCTGATGAATGTCTAAGTGGTTTCCAAATTTTTGCTATCACGAATGACGTTTCAGTAAAGGTTTTCGCACATGATTTTGGCATAGTATGCCAGGTAAATTTTTAGTGGAATTGTTGAGTCAAAGAGTATAGGCAAAACATGGATAGATATTGCCTAATTATCCACAAAGAGTTGAATCTGTTTACCTTCCCAGAAACACTGTATGAAGCTGCTCATTTCCCTATAAACTTGTGAATACAGGGCTTTATCAAATTTTTATTTTTGTGCTAATCTAATAGATAAATAATGGAATCTTCATTTTACTGAGATATAATTCACATACCATAAAATTCACCCTTTCAGAGTAACAGTTTTGTGGTTTTTAGCATATTCATATGTTGTGCAACCATCACAACTGTCTAATTCTAGCGTATTCCATCACCCAGGAAGATCACTGTCATTAGCAGTCACTCTCCATTTTTCCCTCCTTCAGTCTAGTCCTTGGCGACCACTAATCCACTTTCTGCCTCTATGGATTTGCTTACCCTGGACATTTCATATAAATAGAATTATATAATATGTGACCTTTTATGTCTGGTTTCTTCCACTGAGCATGTTCTCAAGGTTTACCCATGTGGTAGCACGGATCAGTCCTTCCTTTTTATGGCTTAATAACACTTTCATATGGATATACCACAATTTGTTTATCTGCTCATCAATTGATGGACATTTGGGTTGTTTACACTTTCTATTATGCATAATGTTATGAGCATT
>CAUYSK010015341.1:0-23602 GCA_963575035.1 Avahi laniger | reverse complement strand
CAAATGACACTCTATAAAAAAGACACCTACACCCGAATGTTTAAATATTTTTAAAAGCCTCTTTTGAGTTTTACAATCTAGTGATGGCTTTCTCAAGGACCTAGATATCATCCTTTCTGAAATGGAATCATCAAGGAAGGTAGTGTTTTCCAGTCTCTGTGGGAGGACAGGAGCTTAACTTCTATGGGTGCCTTGTTCTAAGTTGTAAAACTGCCTCCCGGCTGGTCGCGATGCCTCATGCCTGTAATCCTAGCACTCTGGGAGGCTGAGGAGGGTGGATCGTTTGAGCTCAGGAGTTCAAAACCAGACTGAGCAAGAGCGAGACCCCGTCTGTACTAAAAATAGAAAGAAATTACTTGGACAGCTAAAAATATATAGAAAAAATTAGCCAGGCATGGTGACGCCTGCCTGTAGTACCAGCTACTCGGGAGGCTGAGGCAGGAGGATCACTTGAGCCCAGGAGTTTGAGGTTTCTGTGAGCTAGGCTGATACATCACTCTAGCCTGGGCAACCGCGTGATACTCTGTCTAAAAAAAAAAAAAAAAAAAAAAACTGCCTCCTGTCATGAACATAGGAGAAAATTTACTTTTCTTTTGGGTAGGGTCAGTTAGCAAACACAGTGGCCTAATCATCTCCCCACCTCAGCTCTTAAAAACTCTCCCACTCTGTTTCAGGGGAGTTGAATCCATACTGGATTCTGGCTTCTCTTCCATATTATAATAATCTAGAATAAAGTCTCCCTTGCCCGTTTAAATTGATCCAGTGCAGTTTTTGCTCTGACATACAGAAAGATTTGATTATGTAATTTATTACTAGACAGAGGTATCTATGTTCTCTACCATATATACAACAAAAAGAAGAGTAGTAAGAGGGGGCAATTTTCCAACTAGTACTAACATCCACAACCACAACTACAATAAAAGCATGATCTTTCTGAATTGGAAGATGGGTAACAGTTAATTAATTTGCTTGTTAAATATGACAACAAGCATATCTTACGTTTACTATATTTCAGGTAAAATGTAAGCAAATGAAAGTACAGAGAGGAAAGTCACACTCCCTGTTCACCGTGCCACACTCGACAGTTAGGGGAGTCTGAAATGTAAATGAACAACTGTAATTCAGCATGGTAATTGCTTTCAGAGGAGTACAGGCACAGAGTCATTAGAAGGTCAAAGAGGAGTATCTAATTTAGATTGGGGAGGTTTTAGAGAATAAGTGACATTTTAGTTACAATTTGAAGGATCAGTAGGTATTAACCAAGCACAGAGCTAGAGAATAGTTGAGCTAGGGAGCAGGAACAACATGCAAAAGCCATAGAAACACAGAATGGCATAGCATTACCTGAGATGATCAATAATTTGGGGGCGGCTGGTTCATAAATTGTGCGCGGAGTCCTTGACTCTCTTTTCCCCTTACCACACAATACTTCCATTAGCAAGCGCTTTCATCTTCCAAAAAAAAACCAAAGTCTGTCCACCTGTCTCTATCTCTATCCTACATAAGATAACTTTGAAAAAATAGAATACATTTTAAAATTTCCATTTCAGAGTCTCAGAATTGAGTCTCTTTGATTTGAGCAAGGTGATAACACTAGCAAAAATGGTAAGCATAGGATTCAGCCACTTCTCACTACCACCATCATTAACAGCTGACCTGGTCACCATCTTTGACCTGGTTCATTTCAAGTGCTTCCTGTCTAGTCTTCCTGCTATCACTATTTGCTCTCCTATAGTCTAATTTTCAGATCGTGGCCAGAATTATCCTTTATATTACTCTCCTGGTTAAAATTTTGCAATGGCTTTTCATTTCCTTTAGAATAAAATCCACACTAACTGTATGAGGGGAGGGGAATATTTCTGTCTGACTTCTCTCATTTCATGAAGGATTTTCCCTAAATACTGCTCAGCTTTCATGCCCTTTTTTTAAGAGATGGGGCTTTGCTCTGTTGCCCATGCTAGAGTGCAGTGGTATGATCATAACTCACTGCAGCCTCCAACTCCTTGGCTCAAGATATCCTCCCACCTCAGCCTCCCAAGTAGCTAGGACTGTAGGCACACTCCACCACAAACAGCTATTTTTTTTTTTTTTTTTGTAAATACAGTGTCTTGCTATGTTGCCCAGACTTGTCTCAAACTCCTGGCATCAAGCTATCCCCACGCATCAGCCTCCCACCATGCTAGGATTACAAGCATGAGCCACCATGGCTGGTTCTTTCTTTTCCATTTTTAAATCTTCCCTAGAGAGGTATTTTAAGGGCTGGATCAGTGAATTGGGAGAGGAACAGGATACATATGGCTCAGCGCATTGCTCTCTCCCCTCACTTTGTGATCTATGTACTTGCAGAGAATTTACTGCAGCCCTGCTCTTTGCCAGCAAGAGAAAGGGGTCTGGTCTCGGTGGAGATTTTTGCATGATTGGCTCCTTCTTATTAAGGGACTCATCTCAAACATCACCTGATCATCCTGTCTAAATTAAGCCCTCCTCCCATCATTCTATAATAGGAACCACTGATATTTTCCTTAAAACACCACTCAGTGCCTGATATTTTCTTAATCATTTCTGTTTTCTATTTATTTATTTTTCCTTTATCAGCACACTGGAATGTAAATCCATAATAACGGGAATCTTTTTCTTATGTACTCTTGTATTTCTAAAGTCTATAACTACTCCTGGCACAGGTAAACAATAAATAATTCTTAAATAGCTGAATCTGGAAAGGTAAAGAAAGGCTAGATAATGAAAGACAGCTAAGAGCCTAGAAATTCATAGCTCTGAGCTATGGTGTGTGTCGATTGTGCTGATCCATGTACAATGTGGTTCTGAGTATTTCTTGTAGAGCAGTTCTGGTCTGGACAAATTCCCAGTGTTCGCTTGTCTGGAAAAACATTTATTTCATCTTCATTTATAAAACTTAGTTTTCTAGGATAAAAAATTCTATGCTGGCAGTTGTTCTGCTTAGGAAGACTGAAGATGGGGTCCCAGTCCCTTCTGGCTTGTAAGGTCTCAGTTGAGAACTCTGCAGTTAGCCTGATGGCTTTTCCTTTGTAAGTTACCTAATGTTTTCCCTAATGATTCAGGAGTTCCTCCTTCATGTTGACTTTGGTAAGTCTGATGACTATGTGTTTTGGTGATAGCCTCTTTGCAATTGTTACTCAAAGCTTGGCACTTGTCCTTGAGGCCACATCAAAAGAACGAGAACAAATGGTTTAAGGAGAAGGAAAGAGAATTTATCACTTTGCTGGCAAAGGAGGAAAAACGGTAGACATTGTAGTCTTAAAATCCAAATTCCCAAACATAAGCAGAAATACAGAGCTTTTAAAGGGAGGGCCCTAAGTTCTGGGCTTCTGTGTTAATGATTCTAATAGCCCCATTTCTGCCCAAAACAAAGCCTGTGACCTCTGCCCACCTGGGCCCCCTTCGGTCTACCTGGAGGCCTGGCACCAGCCTGGGATGGCTGAACTATCTCCTGTAACACAAAGAACAAAAGACATTCTCCCTGTCCCAGGTATGCAGGCTAGGCCACAATTTCCCAAAAGGGTGGGGGAAGTTTAAAGAGACAGAAAATGTTTCAGCTGTTTTTTTCAGGCCATACCCTCTGTTATACAGTGAAGTTCTCAGGTGTTCATTGAGCTTCTTGGACCTGGATGTGTAAATCTCTAGCAAAACCAGGGAAGTTTTCTTCAATTATTCCCTCAAGTAGGCTTTCCAGCTCTTGTGTGTTTGCTTCTTCACCCCCAGGGAGGCCTATGATTCTTATATTTGGCCATTTTACATAATCCCATATATCTTGTAAGCTTTGTTCAGTCCTCTTAATTCTTTGTTCTTTATTTTTGGCCGACTGAGTTAATTTGAAAGTTTTTTCTTCAAGCTCTGAGATTCTTTCTTCTGCTTGATATAGTCCATTTTTAAAATTTTCCACTGGGTTTTGTACTTCCTTAAATGAATTTTTCATTTTGAGAAGTTCTATTTGGTTTTATTTTAATATATCTATCTCTTTAGTGAATTTTTTGTTCATTTCCTGGATTACTTCTCTGGTTTCTTTGAGTTGATTTTCCATTTTCTCTTGAATTTCATTGAGCTTCCTTACAATCCATACTTGGGCTTCTTTATTTGTCATTTCAATATTTTCATTTTGGTTGGGTTCCATTGCTACAGAGCTGGTTTCCCCCCTTGGTGTGTCCTTTCACTCTGATTTTTCACACTTCTGGAGTTCTTACACTGATTCCTTCTCATCAGGAGCAGCTATTTCTCCTTATTTTTGGTTTTTTGTTTGTTTGTTTGTTTAAGTGGTGCTTTTTCTTCTCTCTTGCTTCATAAGGGTGTGTCTATAGCATGTGTTGGGTGAGAACTATTGGCTTTGCTTTGATAAGAGTCTATGTTCTGGATGGATAACTTAGTTATAGACATCCTTTGTGTGGTGGTTTTCTTAGTTACTAGTTGTTTGTAGCCTGTAGCAGGGATGAGCTATGTGTGTGGGCAGATTCCCTATCTTTTGTTGATGAGGGAGGATGGGAGTCTTTGAAATCCTTTCTCCTTCCTCCATCCCTGTGGTCTTCTTAACAGTGTGAATTGTACTGGTGTGCCCAGTTTAATCTCTGAGACAGTAGGTGGTACTTGTGGGTTAGAATCAACCACATCTTGTATGATTGAGTCAATAGAGACTGTTAAAGGTGTACAAATTGACCTCCCTGTCAGGAGGTGGTACGTGGTGGAAGGAACAGGTTGCAATGTTGATTTTGGGACCTGTGACCAGCCCTAGACCCTCAGGAGAAGCATTAGAATGCCCCAGGGAGTGGGAAGGGCCCTGGAACTTCCAGTTGAGTCCTTATTCTCCACCACAGCAGAATAGGGTATGGGAGTGAGTCTAGGCATGGGAATGATCTTGCCTTCAGGTTCCACAAAAGTTGGTAAGGGAGAGCTATCTCAAAAGGGGTCAAAGGTTCTTCCCTGGCTGTTGGGAATAGGCACAGTGAGGGGCTGAAGTACCCCGCCAAGCCAGAAAGTCTGCTTGTGGGGGTGGGGCCATCTGAGATTCACAATCTGGCCATCAGGAGAAGGTTTCATTCTTCTCCGCCCCCTGCCCCTGTGATTTCCCTATGGCTGTGGGCAGGCAGAAACCCAGATCATCTGAGCTCCCAGCAGTGGCACTGCAGGCTGGGAGCTTCTCTCTTCAGGGTCCCTCCTCAGGCTGATATAGCACAGTCTTCTTGTGGAGCAAGGGGTGCTCCATGAGAGTGTTGTGGCTCAAATCTATGCTGCACTCTCCTCACAGTTCTGCCTGGGTGGGCTCCCTTGCCTCCTGAGGTTAATTCACAAATCTCCCCTCCATGCCCCTGAGGAACATGATCTAGTCCTAGGGATATAGGATCTGGCCTGCAGGACTGTCCCCAGGTCCCCGAAGATCACTCCCTGACCATGCCAGGGAGAAATGTGTAGGTCCTGAGTTGCCTATGGGTGCTCAAGCAGCTTTGTTGTCCCTCTGCTTTGGAGTGTACCCTGCTCTGATGGAGCAGTCAGGCAAGCAGCACCAGGGAGGGCCAGTGAGCAGGGAGCTCACCATCCAAGCACCCCTTAGTCCACTACAGGTCTTTAAGAGAAAATATTTTAGCCCCTCTCTCTGGGGAAGTCTTTATGTGGTGTATGCACCAACTTAGGGACAACAGCCTCTCCTGAGAGCCCCAGCTCAACCATAATTTGGCAGCCATGGACAGGAGAGGAAAAACAAAGACAGAGTCTTAATGAAGAAAAGCTAGCACTCTGGTCATCTCTGACTTTCTCCCTGGAAGGCAGACTGCCCAGAATGTCCAGGCTCTGGGGTTACACAGATCCCTTGATATCCACCAGCCCCCGTGGTTCCTGCAGTCTGGACCAGAGTTGGTAAATGTTTGTGTGGGGATGAGTGAGATGAGAACTGAGGGGCTAAAGCTCCCTGGGTAGGACAAAGGCACATGGTGGGTGGAGAAGCAATATGGCACCTGCTGTGTCAGCTTAGCTCTGTGGCAACTGGAAGTGACCCTAAAGGGGCTGGTAGCCTGGTCCTTTGTCCTCAAGAAGCTCACAGCTCACTGGCAGCAGCTGTTCTGGGGCTTGTGAGGGTGGAAAGGCTCTCTAGCAGCTTGGGAGCCTGCTGACTGCCAGTGATGTGAGACAGGGAGACACAAACATGCCCGCCTCCCCTTTTTACTGGGCTCCAAGCCTCTCACATGTTGATCTGTGCTGATATCTTGCTCCCTCTTATTTTGCTCCACAACTGCTTTGCATGGAATCTCTGTTAGGTTCTGGTACTTTTCTCTTGGAATTATATCCAATCTATGTTTTTTTTTTATTATTTTATTTTCTCCCTTTTTCATCTAAAACTTTTTCTTCTTTCTGAGAGGATCTGGCAGCTGATGTCTCTGGTCAGCCATCTTGTCTCCAATTATTCAAAATTTCCAACACTGAATAAAGTATAAAAGAAATTTAAGTAATTAAACTTTCAAACAATGATTTTTGTAAGGCACATTAAAAAATAATTAAAATAGCTATAGCAATGCAGAATATATGGTGTTTCCAGGCTAGCTGAAAGAAATACATCAATAGACAAATTAGAACTTGATTACACCATAAGTGGTCACATTTGGTTAATTGCTTAATATCTTAATAATGTAAATTTACAGTTTACCTATAACTAAGAGCCTGAGCACTGTAATTGGGTTTGTTCCCCTATGTGGACAATCTCTAATTTTCATATTCTATCAATCATTTTTAACTTCACATGCAAAAAAAAAAAAATACTGCTACCCTCAGTTGTCTAAATAGAAACATTCATTTTGTAAATGAAAGCAACTGTAACATGACTCATTAATCTCTGTAACACTACAGGTGAGTTAAAAGACATGATTTTAAAACAATCGTCATGCTTGTGCTATATAAAAACAGTTTTTAATTTGCTGTCAATATCTCTTGGTCACTTGCTAGTGGTTTTAAGATAACTCTAAGCTGATGTTTCTAGCTTGATTTAGAAAAATCTAAGGCATGATAGGTCTGAGACAAAGATATTGATCTTCTTGACTGACAGTATTTAAATTCCTACAGTCCATATTCTCCAAAAGAAATGTGTTAATACAAGTGAAGATGCTCAGGAATTACAAAGACAAGAGATAACTTCCCTTTTTAACACTTCATTTAATTGATCCTGTCTAACTTTTCCTCTCACAGATGAAGCTTGGTAAGGCATCTGGGCAACAAGAATGTTGTTGCTGCTGTCAAAGCGACATTTGATTAAGCGAAGCTTCCAGAGCTTATATTTAAAAGTACTGGATTCTTATGCTAAGAAGTTAATTCATGTGTTTCTGATTCAATTACATTTGTAGAGTCAACCAGGGTTTTTAATCCTGCCTTTTCTTCCATGGGTGATTACTTTGAAGGAGTTCTGATAGCCTACGTCTTCAGTCCCACCAACCCCCAGACCATGGCCTCCCACCCCGGATCCCAGGAAAAATTGTCTTCCATGAAACCAGTCCCATGTGCCAAAAAGGCTGGGGACTACTGGTCTAAGTGATGCTTGCTGTTTCTTTTGGACATCTTCAGGTAAAGTAATGTAGGTAGCCTTTATGAATTTGATTCAATAAAAATGCCTTCTTCCTTCTATTTTTATAAGGTAATGAGGTTATTACATTATTTTAGCTATTGATTAGGGTTGATTTTGCCAATGTTTCTAGAACATAAGGTAATGAACAAACTGCTTTCAAAGAACAAAATATAGTAACAGCTATTGTTAATTTTTTGGTAAACTGAAAAAATCTGCACTAACATAAAGCTAGATGTAAAATATTTTTGTTTTTAGGTCACAATACTATAAAAATGAAATAAATTGAAATATTACACACTAAAAAAACCTACAAAACCAATTAAAATTTAATATTATTTACTGTGATGGATGATGTTGTGTTGCTAGGATTAAATTGCCAAAGTTGAGGTTTAATGGTTAAAAGATGAGGCCTCAGGTCTAGTTTTATATGTAATATATTTTTCAGTTTTGATTTAATAATATTAATTCAGAAAATAGATTTTGCAAAAATATGATTAAGAATACATTAATATCTCCAATTTTTGTCTGCAATTACAGAAAACTGAGACAACCATCCCTTACAAATCAAGTCCATGAAACATGTTTTCAAATGCCAATTTTAATAGTCAACTGATAACCCTAAAAACTTTTCATTCAAATTAGCATTAAGCTACATTGTAATCTAAATTTAATAGAATTAGGAAAATAAGAATTATTCATTTCATATTTACTACCATAGTTACTGATAATAAAATTAAGTATTTATAAATTGGTATATACAAATTAGATTTAATATAATACCACTGATAATAACATTTATCTATGGTACAGTTTCAGCACACGTACTTTTTTTTGCTGAGCCTATTCTACTGTGTATCTCATGATCAGTCAATTCTCCTATTGATTTTTCTCTGACTTTCATCAATAACTTCTTTCACTATGTATTTCATAATACATCACAATGCATTTGCCCTTCATCTCAAGCAAATACCACCTTAAGTGTAAATGCAGAAAGTATAATTATACGAAAATCCTCAACAGAACTCGAGCTGCCAAGAATTTGTCTCCAGATGCATGGAATTTTGACTTTGATTAAGTGATCATTAATTTAACCACAAAAAAATGCAGGTAAAATTGATGAGTATAGTGAGTTGCAAAGGAAAGCCACAAGCTTTTCTTTTCCTTTACTTACTTTTTTCTAACTCCCTTCTTCCATCCCTCTCAACTAGACCCAGGACAGGGTGGAAAAGAAGGGCTCAGCAAGCCTGTAGTTTGTTAGCCATCCTCTATGTACTTGATTATGTACAAACTTGATCTCAGTTATCCTCACACCATCCTTGAAAACTGATCATTTAGGACACAGGAGTTCAGAGAGCTTGTATAACTTGCTCAGTCCTATAAATTGCAATCAGTTTCCAAAGCTAGTTTTTTTCTCTCTCCAAAGGCTCTTTACCTTGGAGTCTCAATCCAAAGAATCCATACCGTCAAATTTAAGTGCTCATCGACTATTTACAATGATTTTTTTCTCAGATACAACTAACTCCTTAAGAAGAAGTATAGTCATGTTCGCTTTTGTGTCTAGAACCTACCTTAGTGTGGTGATATTTAATAGGGCCTTACTATTTTTCTGTTGAATGAATGAATGAATGAATGAATGAGAGGAAGAATAAGCAAATCTGTTGCTGGACATAAAATGTACATCTTCAAATCAATCAAGTTTAGGCCATTTTTTTTCTCTGCAATTGGAATGAGACAATATTATACTGACTTCTGTAAGCTTTTATTCACAAATCCAGAAAATAGGAAACAGAGGCATAGAATATTTGCCTGATGGACCAAACCTAGAAAATGTGTAACTGGTTACAGAAAATGTTTTTTTTTTAAAAAATTAGTTACTAAATAATTTTAAGTATTGTAAACTACAAGTACAAGGTCAGGTCTTGAATGATACCCTATTCATATAAAACCAGTCTGAAACCGTCTGGTCCGGGACTTTTCTTTTTTGGAATGTTAGGATGGCCTCTTTTATATTGTTCTAAATAGTTTAAAGATTTTCTCTTTACATTTAGTTCTTCAAAATGCCTTGAACTTTTATTTGTGTATGGTGTGAGGTCAAGATTCCCGTTTTAAATGTGTATAACCAATGAACCCAGTGCTATTTATTAAACAGCCTGTCCTTTCCCAGATAACGTTCAGTGTCAACACTCTCATATCGTTTTCCTATATGAAAAGGATTTTTATCTATTGAATTCAACTGGCCTAGGTGTTACATAAGAGAATTATCTTAATTACTATAGCTTTATTAATAAGTCTTGATATTTGGTAAGCCATGTCCCTTTGCCATTTCTCCACTTTGATAAAATTTTCCTTGAGTATTCTGAGCTCTTTGTCCTTCTATATGCATTTATGAATCAGATTATTTTCTTCCACAAAAAAACCCCAATCCTATTGGGATTTTGATTGGAACTGTATTGAATACATAGATTAAGTAGAGAGAACTGTCATCTTTATCCTAGTGAGTTTTCCATGAACATGCTTTATGTCTGCATTCACTTAAGTCTAATGTTTCTTAAAAAAATCTTATATTTTCTTGATTAAAATCTTAAACATCTGTGTTAGATTTATTTCTAGGTACCCTATAATTTTTCTTGCAATAATAATTGGTTTTCTTCCAAAATTTTTTCTTTTTTCAAATGTTTGCTGCTGGTATACTGGAACACAATTTCTGCTGAACTACGAAATCTAAGAGTTTAAAGATTATCTCAGGCTTTCTATATAAACAAACCATAAAGTCTATAAATTAAGACAGTATTGATTCTTTGATTTCGATAATTACCTTTCCTTTATTTTTCTTTTCTTATGGCACTAAAAACTTTAGTACACTGCTACATAAAAATAACAACAAACAATTTTCTCCATTTCTTGATTTTCAAGGGGAATTCACCTAACATTTTACCATTGAGCATGATGATTGAAACAGGTTATTTTAAAGACACAACTTATCAATTACTTGTATTAATAGTTTGTTAAGAACTATGTGTCTGGTTTCATTTATTTCATGAAAGGGCACTGGTTTTTATTAAATTCTATTACTATATTTATCATAAGAGGTAATGTAATTTTCTTTCCATTAATGTGATGACTTACATCAATATTTTCTCCAATGATCAGCCAACCTTAGACTCCTGTGAAACTAAACTTGGTCTGATTTATTATGATTTTTACATATTTCTAGATTCAGTCTGCTGATGTATAAATTACAATTTTTACCTGTGTTAATAATACACTTAACTTATACTTTTCATATTTCCTATTGTCTGCATTGGGTTTGGGAATCAAGATTATCCATAGAAAATGAATTTGAAATATATACTTTTATCCTCTTGGGAGAGTTTATATTAAATTGGAATTACCTGTTCCTGGAATGTATAGTAGAATTTTCCTGCGATTTCAGTGGTTTTTTGGGGGTTAGTTTTTTTTTTTTTTATTAACTACAGATCAAGTTTTCTATTTCTTCTGTAGTTAGTCTAAGAAAGTTAGCTTTTTCTCTAAAAGAGTGTGCATTTTGTCTAAATGCTCATTTATGTTGCTATAAAGTTTTATTATTTGTTATTTTAGCCATGTCCGCCTTTTTATTTTCTAATATTGTTCATTGTTCATTTGTGTTCTCTCTCTCATTGTGCACACATACTTCCCAACATTACCAAGAGTATGTCAATTTCATTAGTCTTTTCAGAAAACCAATCTTTGGCTTTCTTGATTCTCTCTATCGTATTTTTAATTTCTATTTTGTTGATTTCTGTCTTCATCTTATTTTCTTCTTTCAATGTTCTTTGAATTTATTTTGTTCTTTTGTTAACCTTTAGACTTGAAAATGTAGATTATTAATTTTTAACTTTACGTTTTTTGAGAATATAAATATTTAATGCTATGAATTTCTAAGCATAATTTTTCTGGATTTCATTAGTTTTTACATGTTTTTTTTCCTTTATCTTTCCTTCTATGTATTTTCAAATGTCCACGATAGATTTTTAGACCCATGAATTTTTATTTACATGTATATTTTAATTCTTTTCAAACGTTTGTGTATGTTTTAAAAATAATCTTCATTTATTTCTAACCTGATGGTACTGAGTTAATAGAATATGGTGTGTATTGCATGGGTTCCTTTAAATATATTAATATTTACTTTATGGCTGATTATGGGACAATTTTTCATTTGCGTAAAATACATCTGCTATTTCTGTAAATACAACTGATCATTTTTATTGTATCTTCTCCTTTGTTCATATTTCTCTTTTACTTATTTATATACTTTAACTATTATTTGTAATATTTAATAATTTCAATATCTGAAGTTCTTAAAGATGTAATTCCGCTATTTTGTTGTTTCTGTTAACTCTCACTCAAACTAGCTTGCTTTCAGAGTGGGTTTTATAACTTTGGATCATGAGTTTACGTTGAGGGAGGCTATCCTACAAGACCTGGGTTAAGATAAAAAAAACCCAGAAAGAATGAATTTTTGCATCTTCCAAGAGCCCTGGAGTGATACAAATCTGGAATCGCTTTAAGTTAATTTCTCTGCTCAAAGTTTCCAGGACCATACAAGATGTTGCCAATTTAAATTCCTTACCTGAATCAGGGAAGACTATCTACACATTTTCACATTTAACAATTTTTTTAAATTTTATTTATTTATTTATTGTTTTTTGAGTCAGAATCTCACTCTCTTGCCTGGACTAGAGAGGCCTGGCTCACTGCAATCTCAAACTCCAGGGCTCAAGGGATCCTCCCACCTCGCCCTCCCAGGGTGCTAGGATTACAGGCTTCAGCCACCACACCCAGCCAACAATTTTTACCTCACAGAGCCTAGGCCAAGACAAATTTGAGTGCTTTCAGTTTCCCCTTGTTCATGGCTATATATATATCTTTTAATTCACCATTTCTACGTGGATTCAGTCCTTTAGAGATCCAGCTGGCATTCTCAGTTCCAAATCACCACCATGTATAGAAAAGAGGTTTCATCTCATGTCCCTTATGAATCCATTAAAATTCAAGGTTGCAGGTTATCAAGAAGAAAAAATATTCCCAGGGCAACTATAACTTCACTGTTACCTTACCATTTTGGTTTCCCGCTCCCTCTTTTTTTTGGGGGGGGTGGGGCCCTGGTTATTTTGTTGAAGTTCCTGTGAAATCAGCTATGCATTTAAAAGGGATGTTTGTTATATGTTTTCCAGTATTTCTAGGCATTTTATCATAATAATTTCCAGGACATCTAGTCTGCTATTTGTACAAACTAACTAATACCTATAAATCAAATTTGTTTAACTTTGATATTCATTTGGGTCCAGAGATGGGTAGAGAGTTATTTCTTGTTTTTCTTGGGTACACAAGAAATGAATCCCTCGCACAATGTAGTACCATGATAAAGGCAAGTAACACAATCATTTAGTCAAGGGTTCTGCATATTTCTCAGGCAAAGCCAAAGGAGACTTTATTCTCTGACGCATTTGTTTAGGAATTGGTTTAAATGAGTGAATATTAGACGGATATTAGTTCCGAAAAGTAGTAATTGGGCAATTTTCAAAGCTATCCTGGATTTACCGGTGAATTTTGAGTTACATGCACTTACCATAAGATCCCATAGGTCATTAAAAGTACTTGTGAACCTATCATTCATAAAGAGTAGTATCTGATTGCATAATCTGTCTCCTTCTATTTCTGTGTCTCTTTCACATACACACGCACACATCCTATCATTAAGTTATGGTATATTTGGAAAATGAATCCTATGTACATAAAAGATACTGACCTTTATGTTTTTTTATTTCCAAAGATACCCTATTTATTTTTTAATCTTATAGAAAGAACCTATTCAAGCAGGACTGAAAGGAACTTGATGTCAAAGATACTAAAATGGAGGTAGAGGAAGCATAGAAGAGTCAAAAATGGAAGGACTTTGTTTCTCTTCTGACCCAATTTAGACTCCAAACTTAAAGTTGTCACCTATTTCAGGACATATATTGCCTGGCCCAAGGAAGGTAAAGGACACTGCTGATATGTTATTTGGGTACAGAGACATGGAATTTATTTACTAGCCCTGAGGGCACAACAAGACCCAGGGGTGATTTCTAATTTGTGATGGCAGGTGGGGCCATTCACCCCATTAATGTACACAAGAAACACCTAGATGTCAGAATGTTTTCCATAAAGCCAATACTGATGTGTGCCGGACATGCTCAACATTCCTAAAGGAAATGATTTCTTTTTCTGCTCATACCATTACTGTGCACGACGTGATTACATATAAATAATTAGATTTCTGGTGAGACCGCCTAGCTGGAAGAGCAACTGTGTTAACTACTGTCTTAAGACTATTCAAATTTTTTGATAATCAAAATAATGTGAAGACAATACCTTTTTATAACTCTAAAAAGTAAAGCCCTACATATACCTACTAAAACCTAGAAAACTCTATCAGAGATAAATGAAGTGCAGATCTCATGTTTGAAATACTGTGGCTACCACTGACAGAATACTACCAAATTAAGCAAACTATTTGATATCTGGTTGCCAAGACCCCCAAGAACTGTGATTTCTTTGATTCTAGCAGGCAGAAAAATGTAATGAGAAGAACTAGTTACCATTAGCATCTCTCAGGGAGGAAGAAACTCAGGAAAATAATGATGACCATAAACAAGACCAGAATAATGCCTAGCATTTGTATTAATCCGAACTATTAACCAGACCGAGAAAATGAGATAAGAGCCATCCATCACTCCTATAAGGTAGATAGAACATATAGCCTTATTGTCCAAATGGGGGAAGCAGATGCCCAGAGAAGGTGAGAGAATTATGAACCTGAGAGGCAGAGACCGAAGAGTCACTCCAGAATTGTGCAGAGAAGCAATTTAAAAAGCACAACTAAGGTCTGTAAAATGGTACCTTCATGTGTCCCAAACCTGCGATGTTGATGCATCGTATCCTAGGAAAGGAAATGATAAAAGAAATACAGAAAAACTGAAATTCTCTCAGCCTCAGCCTTACAGTGTCCTTTTATTCCTTAGACAAAGTACATTTAGCATCTTGCCTGGTTTATAGTAGGCTAGGCACTGAATGGCCTTTGTGGTGATTATCATTAATAATAGCTGCTGATTTAATTTCATATTTTCTGCACTTGGGACAAATGATTTTTTCTCCTGCCAATGAGTGCTTCTCCTTAAGACGTTCATTACTTATTATTTAAAAAAAATAAAAGTCAATAAACCTAAAGAAAATTACTGAAATACCTTAGTAACAATGAAAAGGTCTACTTGGCCTCACTATATTAATGATCTTTACCTTCAGATACACATGGAAGAAATCTTGGCTGTCAGTTTCCAATGTATTTACTTACCTTCAAAATTATTTTCAGCCTACATTAGGAGACAAACTTAACTATGCCAATGTTTCTAGAACTTAATTGTTCAACAGTGAATTAGGAAAAACCAAGGTGGCTAGATATATACCTGAGGTGAGCCAAAGTAAGCCATCCAGCTCGGAAGATTACCCTAAAATCTTCCCTAAAATAGTCCATGAAGTTTCTCAGCTTCTGCTGTTTTAAGGGCCACAGTTACAGGAAGCAACAAGAAGTACAACACACATTAGCCTTATACTTTTCAGGAGGCCAGTGGTATCTATTTAAGAAAATGGATAGTCATGTGGCAAGTACATAGTTGATCAATAAGGAATTGCCAAATTAGTTTATTAATTTATCCATCAAATACTTATAGAGCACCTATTTTGGGCCAGGCACTGTGCTAGAGCTAGAAATAAAGTGCTGAATGAAAGACAGTGAACAAACACATTAGAGAATCTCAGCTAATAACATGTTCTATGGAAAAATGAAACAAAATAATGGGATCGAGAGTTCTTAGAGGGCTAGGGATGGGGAGCTATTTTATATAAACTGGTCAGGGAAGACCTCTGAGATTAGGTGACAATTGAGCTGAGACTAGAAGGAGCCTTGAAAAAATATTACCCATGATAAGAATAGCCAAGTCATGCTAACAGTACCAGCCTCTGGCATCAAGACAGCGCTGGCAGCAAAACAGGTATCATTTCACAGGGTAGATAGAGACAAAGGATCCAGCAACTCACACAAATTTGAAAAGAAAATTCAGATCTTTGGTAAAACAAGACATACAAAAAAATCAGACAGGTCAGGATCCTGAAGATCATCTCAAATGTGCAAATGTGATCTGAGTCTGAGGCAGCAATATTTGACCTCTACCTGCTTTTTCTTTCTTCTGTGACTATAGGTAAGCAATTGGAGGGCCACTGTAGTTGGAAGGATATAGCAGGGGCACCCCAAATTGCTCTGATTTTTACTATAGTAGGTTAGAGAGACTAGAGTTCTCAGGATGCTTTTATAAACTTTTCCACACCCACTCCTGTCTCTCTCATCAAAAAAGTCATTTCTATCTGTTACTGCAGAGCAATGCCCTATCAAGCATTTTTTCAAATACAAAGCAATGAAAATATGAATTGGTATAATTTTAATTCGTGTCTCCTTTTCAAAAACAAAGAACAATAGTTAGCTTGTGAAGGAAGAGCCAAGTCACAAATTTTCAAGATCCAGGAGCTGCAGATGCTGAGTTTTCAGATTTTTTTCCTTTCTCCCAATATACTATTTGGTGTTGCTATGGGAATGGAACACAAAGTGACACTAAGAGCTCAATTCCGTAAAATCAACATAAACTCCAGGTGTGAATATAGCAGTATGTAGTCCGTAATTTTTCTTGCAAAACTGTAATTAGATACTTGGAGGGAGGAGGGAGTAGGTGGAATATGAAGAAGAGGAATCAAATGGTGGAAGGGGAGGAGTTGTTAGAAGAATGAGGGGGCAGATAAGAAGATATTAATATTATAGATTTGATTCACATATTACAATTAGCCAGCACTTGACTTCCAGAGTGAATGGGTAGCTTTTCATCTCCCCACTCCAATTCTCCTTCCCCATACTCTCCTAGGTGCTGCATTTTAAGAATGACACAGAAAAAGTGAAGGACTCTCCCAAGGTTACCAGGATACCATGCTTCTAAGTAGGGAAAAGCATACCATTTCCTTAATCAGAGGATTTAGGTTCAAGTTTTGGTTCTGTTACTTACTAGGTGTGTAATCCTGGACAAATCAGTTAACCTCTCTAAATCTGTTTTGTCATCTTAAAACAAGGATGATCATTTCATTGATTGATTATTCTCAACAACACCTTAGGTACTTTTACTTTCCTCTTTTCCTCAAATACACTACCCAAGCCTTATATCCTAAGGTTAACCTAACAAGCTCATTTGTGTGAAGGAGTAAATGGCTGTTCTTCTCAGATAACATTCACATTCCTAAGGAGGCCATGAGGGACTGAACCTTTCCTCTAACTTAACAATCACTTATTTATTAAGTGATGCAGATACTGTGTGGGATAAAAAATAAATAAGTATTTTTCCTATAGGAGCTATATGGACACAGAGTGTTAAAACAAGTACAAGGAAATTTAATGTATAAGATAACTCAATGTAAAATATAGTGGTAAAGAACATAAATACAAAGCAGCCTCAGAAGGAAAAGTTTTTCACTGACCTTCACCTGCCCCCTCATCTCGCAGTCACATGCTCCCTTGAGACTAGCCATAGAAACTAGAACCCTTTTCCCCCAAGGCAGGTCATAGAAAGCAGCACTCCTTTTCCTCAAAGGTGACCATAAAATTAACAATATTACTGTAACTTACCCTCCACCTTTCTATGTAAAAACTGGTCATAGAGAAATTATCTGATCTACCTTGTTTGACTGTAGGTCTTAGGACCTCCATTTAAGAGTTGGCTGAGCCCTACTCCCAGAAGGAAGGAATATATCCTCAGAGAGGCGAAGAAGAATCTAGACAAATAGACCTTGCTGGGGTTCCTCACTTATTCTATTAGCATTGGATCATAACTTTTTGTCTAATCATATTTCTATATAGTATTCCATAACTTTCTAAATCTAAGCACAAAAATGGACAATTTCCCTGTATCTTTGAGTCATCATTGAAAAGGATCCCATGTATACTTGTTAAATAAATTTGCATGCCTTTTCTCTAATTAATTTGCCATTGATGAATTGATTTTTCAGCAAACCTTCAGATGGCAAAGTAGAACTTTCCCCACAGACACTACAATATCAAATGAATTTTCTATGACAGAATGATGGCTTTGAGATGAAATATTTATAAAAGGCTTCATAGAGATAGTGGCACATGTGAGTGTCATGAAGAATGGGTTTGGGCCAAAGACAGAAAACAAAGAAAGGAATTCTGTTCAAGGAGTGCAATAGAAGGACAGGAAAGGCAGAATGTAGGAATCCTCATCATTTTAGTAAGGCAGAAGGAATGAAATTTTCAGGAAGAGGGGTAGGGTCCTTTGATGTGGATGGTCACCAGCTGTCTATACACGTGATCAGTTGTGTTCACGGCATATGATTCCCAGTTAGAACCATGAAATGGCAGAGAAAATATTGCCAAAGGGGGCAATTTTCCTGGCAGCCCTTGATTAAAAAAAAAAACAAGAAAAAGAAACTCAACAAAAAAACTCTACTTCAAATAATGTGTTTCAACTTTCATACATCAATAACTCTAAATTACTATAGGAGGGACAAGCTACAAACTGGGTGCCCCAATTTCAGAGCATGATCGATATCAAAAACTAAAGGAGCACTCTAAGTCCCTGAGGACCAAGAGTACACGCTAATTGAAGACCTATACGCTAACTCTGCTTGCATTCAATGTAAGAGTCAGCTTAGAAATAAGAAGACACATGATAGCCCATTTCCATACAGGGCAATGTAAGCTATAAGTAACAAAGACAAACACAAACAGGCTTCACTAGTCTGATGTACTCTTCTTAAAGCTTTTTGCTACCAGGAGAGAAATTTGGGAATATATGTTTTCTTTCGAATTTCTGTTTCAATATACCAAGAAAAAAAGAGATGATTCTTCATCTGGTGAGAAGAGGTACCAACCAGCAAAGCCCTGGTAATTGGCTAACAAGCTAATTTCCCTTAAAACTTCCTACAGCCACTGACTGCTTCCATACACCAAATATCTCTCTGTTTCTAACTCTATGGAGACCCTGTGAGAAGAAAGGAATCCCAGCATTTCTCATGGTGAACCCTTGAAAGCATACACCCTACGAATGGTGGGTCAATAACAACTCTATTGGCATCATTATCTCAGGGTGAAATAGGCTTTTAATCTGTCACGCTTATTAGCTTGGAACTTGCTTTTTAGGTTGCTTGCTAAGCCTGAGATAGATTTGTTCTCTCTAATGCCCACAGCACTGACATGTTAACCATCATATTAGGCTTTATCCTGAGGGCTAGATGAGAAATGCTATAAACAATAACAATAAATAATCTCAATAATGCCTCAACAGATCTCCTAAGGGGGAGCCCAAGGCAAGTGCACTGTATCTAGAATTCCAGACTGGTAGGAAGCTGCCCCTTATCTGGTAGCAGCAATAAATCCTTCTAATCCACCACTCTATCTGCACTGTTTCTGTGGCCAACTTTACAAAAAAGCTCACACAAGGCACCTTAAAAATAATTCACATGCAATAGAAATGAATTACCTAAACAGTAACCCTGAAATGACTATACCTAGGCCTCAAGGAGTTTAACACTCGACCTCGAATCCCAAGTACCAGGGTGTATAGAGTATGCTTCACATAAATAACTTCATCATAGAAAAAGGCTCTTATATTTTAAAAGGCACCATGCAAATGGGACCACATATTTACCTAACTGATAGAGACTACATTCAACCAGACAACGGTGTGACTAGACACATCCTTTATTGTCAACCCTCACCAAAGGACTTAAGGAATATAAGAAAAGCAGGACTTCACTAATTCAACATAGCCATCTATCTAGGCATCCTGTTGCTGTTACTCATGGTCAGCACCCAGCACCTCCTGCCAAAGACTCTGCCTAAATCACAGACTCTTCCTTGAAAGATGCTGACAACAGTCTAGATGAGCCTAGGACACTCTCCTTGTTCATGTTTTCTCCTCGGACTGATTCATTAACCCCTTTTCTCTTGATGTTAAATTTTACACTGATGTGAAAATTTTGATCTACAACACTTACATATTAAGCATACTACTACATATGGTTTACAATATTGACTGATCTATGGATTGACTTAAGACTATGTGCCGGAGGCTCTGAGGACTGAGTGAATGGGTAGTACTAAATACAATCCTTTATTCAGAAACTCCATATAGTTTGTAGCTTTTATGAATGAATAAGCATCAATAAAAGTTTGACCTTGTGGAAAGACACAAATGTGTGTAGACCTGGTTAATTCTGACCTCGCACTGCTGACGACACAGTGCGATCTGAATTTCCAGCTGGTCCAATCTAGTGGTCATGATAAGGAAAACCCCCATCTGTTACTTGGCACATCAGCCACCTGAGACCCCCACCCCTCACAGAAGACCCCCATCAGCATAATACTAACCTATTACCTGATGTATCAACATAACACTAAAATCTATTATCTGACACATCAACTAACCTATTACCTGGCAAGCATTAACCACCTGACCCCCTAGACCACCACAACTTAATAAAAGTGGGAAAAATCAGGTAGACAGTGCTCAGAATTTGCTGGCCAGGACCCTCTGAGCCAGTCAGTGAATTAACTTTGATTCTCCAACTCTCCCTTGTACTGCTCGGTTTGTCCTCCGGATCACTTGCTGTAACACTTGCTGTAACAGTCAGGCTCAATGAAACTCTAGATATCTTCAGCCTAGAACAAGTCACATTGTTCCCTTTCTATTTTCCTCCCTAGTACTACCCAGGAACCATAAAATTCGAATAAAATGCATACCAAAGACCAGGACATTCTACAAAATTTGTGGAGCCTGGTAAAAAAGGAAAAGCCAGGATCCCTTGCTCAAAAGTTATTAAGAATTTCAAGACAGCAACAGCAGAGCATTAAAGCAAGAAATTAAAAAAAATTTTAAAAAAATAAACTGGACAGGAGAAGTGCCTGATGCCTATAATCCCAACACTCTGGGAGGCCGAGGCAGGAGGATTGCTTGAGCTCAGGAGTTCCAGACCAGCCTGAGCAAGAGTGAGACCCTGTCTCTACTAAAAATAGAAAGACATTATCCAAACAAGTAAAAATTAAAAAAAAAAAAATACCCGGGCATAGTGACACGTGCCTGTAGTCCCAGCTACCAGGGAGGCTGAGGCAGAAGGATCACTTTAAGCCCAAAAGTTTGAGGTTGCTGTGAGATAGGCTGACACCATGGCACTCTAGCCCAGGCAAGAGAGTGAGACTCTGTCTGAAAAAATAAAATAAAATAAAATAAAATAAAATAAAATAAATCAAAAAATTACACAACTTATACACCTATGATGCTAGCCCTGTCAAAGATATTCCTAAAGAAACACAAAACCTTTGGAACATAACTAAGGTATAACATTACCAAAAGAAACTTTAGCTAAATGAAGAGAAAACTAAATGAAATACTTAAAATAATAAAAATAGTATAAAGTTCTCAAATTTCAAGTTCCTGATAGAAAAAAAAAATCCCAAATAAAAGCAAATGGGTACCCCCATTATATGCTGAAATAAAAAAAAAAAAAAAAAGCAAACGGGATATTTCCTTGGGTCCTGAAGCCTCTCATAATCCCTTAAAATGATCATATTCAGATTAGGTAGGAAGGGTTCATAAAAGCAGGGTCTGCTTCCTTCCCTCCAAATCCCAGCTCACCTGCCAGTCCTTTGGCCTCCAGGTTTTATCCTGCCTTGATATTTCTTCATCACCAGCCTCCCTGCCCTGGTGCTATCCAAAGACAAAAAGCAATTCCCCTACAAAAATCAAAGCTTTTCAAAGCTTGCTCCCCCTTTACTCCTAGGGTCTTAGTATTCAGAATAATTCTGGCCTGAGGCCTTTTCTATCTCCCTGCAGATCTGCAGGGAATCAGTGATTGACACTCCCTGAGCCTCTATCTTTAACATAGCTCCACCTACTTCACTCAAGGGAAACCCCTCTGGGGACACCCAGGGTGACAGTCCACTTTTCACTACAGTCATATTTTAAGTGAGCAGCAGCAAATACACATGCAAGAAGAGGAAATGATTTCCCTCAAGGGCTTCAGGGATTTTTTTAGAACCTTCTGGCTAAGCCACCTCCTCTGACATTAGATAGTTTTCTAAATTATCCAGAAGCATGGGAGCCCCTTAGAGAAGGATACCTGAAGCAGTCCAAAGAATCACCGTTCTTAAAAATCATCTAGTACAATACTTTTGAATTTTTATTAAAGATGTAGACCTCTTTGGTCAAATGACATTATATGTGAAAATAAAAACACAAAAGCAAAGAAAAGTAGAGCTGCTCTTGTGGAGAACAAGGGGCGGGGGGCGGGTGTTTGGGTTTGAGCAGCAAATCCTTGGCCCCCACAATTCTAATGGTGCCTCTGTAGACTGTCCACAGCTATGAAGAAAGCCACAGAATTACAGTTGAACTTTCTTGTTTTTAATAGATGGTGAAACTGAGGTCCAGAGAAGGGATGTGAGTTGCCCAGGATTAGTGTCAGTCAGTAGTACCGATGGAACCATTAAAACCCAGATCTCCATCTTTGGTTCAGTGTATTCCAGGGGTGCCTTTTACCTGACAAGTCAACCAGAGATAAGAGTGAAGGAAAAGGAGAACTCTTCTTTGCCCTTTACTTCAGCCACCACAGCACAGACCTTTAGGCCTTTTTAAAATTGCAGCAATCACTAAAATGTATCCTGAAAGACACTTTACCATGCTTTCTACAGAATATTTGTGGAGCAAAGAAAAAAGTACTGATACCCAACTCTGTTACACACTTCACCCCAGAAAGCAACATTGAATTATTCTAAGTTTCAAAACAAATGTTGGATTTCACAGTCCCCTCTGTTTTTTTCAAATGACTTTCGTCCTGTCTTGTCCTTTTTAACTTAGGAGGACAACTAATTCCTAGGTACAATGCACTATATGCAGGGAATACTCTCAATGAATAAACTGTAGAGGTGGCTGAAATCAAATTTATCTCCTTATGTTTCCTGCTTTAAGATAAGATTTTAAAACAATACAGAAGAAGGATAAAGACACTGTGATGTATCCGAGAATGACTAAGAATTCTTGGAGAACATACCTAAAAGAGTTCCCAAGTGATGGCTGTTAATCCTTATAGAAAGCTAAACAGAGAATGGGATACAGAGAGAAGGACACACAGAATGGGCACTAACCTAAAATGATTGTTCATTATCTTGGGAGAGGACTGTAAAGAGCAGCAAATGCCTCAGCTTAGAAAGGAAATAGCTACTTATAAAGCATGAGAATCAGCTAGAGTCTGTTATTCATCTATACTCCCTGGAGAAAGTGATCCAGTGACTTTGAGACATATTTTAGTTATTCTGAGAATTACTAAGAATAGAGGCTGGCTATTCTCCTCTCTGCCTTTCCGATCTCTAGGCCACAATGTAGGTGAACCTCTGATCGCACCTACCCGATTCCAAGGCTAAATTATTCCCCCTCTTATACTTCCATAGCCTTGTCTTTCATAACAGTCATCAAACCTGTAATATCTATCTTTCCTGTCAGACTGGAAGCTCCATGACGACAAGAACAATGTCCGTCTTATATATCATTATATTTATTTATTTATTTATTTCGAGCACTTTGTTACCCTGGCTAGAGTGAGTACCATGCGTCAGCCTTGCTCACAGCAACCTCAAACTCCTGGGCTCCTGCCTCAGGCTCCCGAGTAGCTGGGACTACAGGTGCACGCCACCATGCCCTGCTATTTTTTTCTATATATTTTTAGTCGTCCAGCTAATTTCTTTCTATTTTTCCAGTAGAGACGGGGTCTCGCTCTTGCTCGGGCTGGTCTCGAACTCCTGAGCTCAAACGATCCACCCGCCTCGGCCTCCCAGAATGTTAGGATTACAGGCGTGAGCCACCGCGCCCAGCCACTTTTTCTTGCTTTATTTATAAAATCTTG
>CAUYSK010015334.1:0-22976 GCA_963575035.1 Avahi laniger | reverse complement strand
CGGGCGCGGTGGCTCACGCCGGTAATCCTAGCTCTCTGGGAGGCCGAGGTGGGCGGATCATTCTGAGCTCAGGAGTTCGAGACCAGCCTGAGCAAGAGTGAGACCCCACCTCTACCAAAAAAAATAGAAAGAAATTAATTGGACAGCTAAAAATATATATAGAAGAACTTAGCCGGGCATGGTGGCGCATGCCTGTAGTCCCAGCTACTCGGGAGGCTGAGACAGTAGGATTGCTTGAGACCAGGAGTTTGAGGTTGCTGTGAGCTAGGCTGACGCCACGGCACTTGCCCCAGGCAAGAGAGTGAGACTCTGTCTCAAAAAAAATAAAAAAATAAAAATAAAAAACATTGTCTTTTTGTTGAGTTCTTTACATATTCTAGACATGAGTCCCTCATCAAGTATGATTTACAGATACTCTCATTGTGTGGATTCTCACTTTCCTAGCGGCATCCTCTGAAGCACAAAAGTTTTTATTTTGATGAAATTCAATGTATCCATTTTTTCTTTTGTTCCTTGTGCTTTTGGTGTCTAAGGATCCTTTGCCAAATCTGAGGTCACAAGATTTACCTGTTTTCCTCTAAGATATGTAATAATTTAGAATGTTACTTTTTTTTTTTTTTTTTTTGAGACAGTCTCACTCTGTTGCCCGGGCTAGAGTGCCGTGGCCTCAGCCCAGCTCACAGCAACCTCAGACTCCTGGGTTGAAGCGATCCTCCTGCCTCAGCCTCCCGGGTAGCTGGGACTACAGTCGTGGCCACTGCGCCCAGCCGCCTTCTCAGATTTTGACTGAGCAAATACACAAACGGACAATGGGTGCATAAAATGTAAAACAAAACGGACCCACTGCCTGCAGCAACCAGTCTAGGAAGCCAAACAGCCTCGATGGCAACAGGTGGAAAGTGACCAGACCCGGTCAACAACTGCCAGCTTCCCTTGTTTTTGTCTGTTCTTCCAACCCTGGCCCGAGCACAGGAAGCCCAACTGCTCCCTCACCGGTGGGCGCCCCCAGCCGGGCTCCCCCTCACTGTCCCTTCTCTGCCACGAACCTCTCTCTCGCTCCCCAGCCTGCCTCTGAGCCTCCCCACGACAGCACGTTGAGGAAAGATCCCCTGCTTGTTCCCACCTGGGTGGTTCTCAGTTATTTCTACAAGTTTTCTACTTTTACGTTTAGGTCCACAATCCATTTCAAACTTTCTTTTTTTCTTTTTAAGAGATGGGGTCTCGCCGTTGCCCAGCCGGAGTGCAGTGGTGTCATCACAGCTCCCTGCAGCCTCAAGTGATCCTCCTGCCTCAGCCTCCTGAGTAGCTGGGACCGCAGGAGCCACCACACCCAGCCTGGGAACTACCTTGTGTGAGGTAAGGTCCAGCTGTGTCCTTCTGCATGTGGACGATTGTCCAGGCACTGTGCTGAAAAGGCTATTTTTCCCCATCTTACTGGCTTGGCATCCCTGTTGGAGAGTCTTGACCATAACCCAGGACTGTGTTAACTGTAAACCGCAGTCATTGAGCAGAAAGCTGAGGCTGACTATGAAACGCTAAGTGCAGGCTTTGGAACTGTCCCCAGGGCCCTAGTGGGCACTCAGTTGGCTCAGGACTGAGTGCTGGGGGATGGTTTCCCCCAGAGGGAGTATGCGGCCCCTGGAATGTAAGCTCTCCAGGGAGGGGCTGCCCTCTGCCCCATCCCTGCTGGCCTCCCAGGAAACAGCTTCTGGAAGGTGGGTGGGAGCTTTGCTCGGTGCCCTCCCCTCTCACGCCCTCCTGTACCCTGCCCTGCTTGGGTCGCCAGGCTTGGCCCTGCCAAACCAGAACCGGCACTGCCCCCCAGGCAGGCTCCTCCTGAGGGCGGGGAGAGGGCACCGTTCCAGGTCCAAATCAGAGCTGCTCTAAGGACGTGGCCCCCTGTGGGATGCGCCAGCCAGAGCTGCCTCTACGAACTCGCCCAGTTGGGAGTGTCCAACCTGGGCGTTGTTACATGAACACCTGAAAGCTCTGGTTCAACCTTGGTCCAAATAAAACCAACTCCTACCAAGTGGACACGGTGCTTGGGAAACGTGAGCGTGGCGTGGGCGCTCAAGGATGTCGAGGGTTTACATGTGAAGAATCGCTGTCGCAGTTACGTTTGTTTTTTCCTGGGGGGGGGTCACAGGGTGGGGACCCCCTTCTGCAGACAAAACAATCTTTAGACACGTGCTTTAGCAATTTATATGTGAATGACACCATGTCCGAGACCTACTTCCAAATCACCCTGTGGGTGGGGAAGGACTGTGGGGCTGGGGGAACCCACGGCCGCCCTGTGTGGTCATAGCTGAAGCCAGGACAGGGAGGTGGTGGGGGTCCCTCCCCCCAGACGACAGGCTTGTTGTGACAGTGGTTTTCGGCACAGGCGCAGAGCTGTGCAGCTCCTACCGCGCTCTCATCCGCTTTTCCACACCCTTGAGGCCCCCGCGGGTCTCCCTGCCCAGGCCTTGGGCAGCATCTGGGTGTGACCACAGGCCCATCCCCTTGCCCGGCCTGTCCTGGCAGCTCCAGGCCTCAGGGTGGCGTCCACATTGGCTCCAACCCCAGCGCATCAGCCTCTCCTGGGCCCACGGCCTGGGGCTCCCTTGAGGGGCACCCCCAGAGCCGGTCGGGGAGGGCAGCCCTGCCCCACAGATGCCCAGCCTGGATCGCTGGCTCCGGGGGGCTGTAGCACCCGGTGCTTGCTGGGAAGGGGTGGCCCTGTGGGGCCCAGGAGCTGATACCAGCCCAGACCGCCCCCCCCGGGCTGCACCCCTGGCCTCACTCTCCCAATTCCTCTGCCCACCAGTTGCCGAATGTCACGGTCCCAGCCAAGGCCCTGGGCCCTGCACCACTTGGGGGTGCGTGTTGCCCTGGATGGCGCGCAGTGTGGGGGACAGAGGCAGAGGGGCTCCGTCTTTATTAGCAGCGGCTGCAGAGCATGTGGGCTGCACTCTGGTGCCCGCGGCCCTTCCAGGGGACCTGGGAGGCAGCTGGACGTGGTGGCCAGCCCTGTTTGCAGGGGACAGGTTGCTTTGGCAGCGGAACCCAGGCAGCCGTTTTTTGGCTGTGGGGCAGCCGCTGTGCCCACAGGACGCACCTGTGGCCGCCTTGGCCCCTCAGCCCCATGTGGGTTCCGTTCCCCCCGGGAGCCAGGAGGGAAGGACAGGGGTGGCCTGAGGAACACAGGCACATTCCCTGAAGACAGGAGCAGCCTGGTGGCACTGAGAGGTTTTGGTGAAACCATTAAAGCAACTGGGGGTGGCGGTGGGCAGAGACCTCGGGGACCTGGCCGTCACCAGCCTGGCCTTGCCTGCGCTGGAGCCCATCCTTCCTAGAGCTGGCTCCTGGTCTGAGCTCTGCTCACCTCGCCGGGCGTCGCTGCTGCCCTCGGGGACACAAAGGCACGGTCCTTCCCGACAGTGCGTGTGCACGCGCAGAGCGTGGTGAGCGGCAGCCAGGGATGCGCGGTCCCGCTCTGCCGCCAGACTACTCTACGCTGCTGGGAGACGGTGCCGTGGGCTTGAGCGCCCACCGGCCACGGCACCTGCGAGGGGCCAACCGTCATGGGAGCAGGAAAGGCCAGGAGGGGCTGAGGCTCCAGGAGCAGGTGCCGGGTCCAGCACCCCCACCCCGACTCTTTGGAAGAACCTGGTGCTGGCGACCCACAGCCGGGTCAGGACAGCACTTTGACGCCGAAGTGTTTGCGGAGCTGCTCCAGAAACACGAAGGTGAGCACGGTGTGCGGGATGAGGCGGATGCCGGCGGGAAAGAGGCCCTGGAAGGAGATGAGGCGTGAGAGACCAGAGACACCAAGCGCCCAGGGGGCCGCCCCTCCCCCGCCGCACTGCTGCCGCACCTTGTAGAAGGCCAGGGGCCCCAGCTTCGCTGTCTCCACCGCGCAGTGGAGCACCCCCTGCAGAGAGAAGGGAAGCAACAGCAAATGCAGTTAGACCCTCGAGCCTGGCTCCGTGGCTCCGCCTGTGATGCCCTGCCGTCCTCCCGGGAGGCCCAGGCGTTGGAGGCTGCGGTGAGCTTGATCACGCCACTGCACTCCAGCCGGTGGCAGAGCAGGACCCCCGACCCGGACGCCCCTCACACCTGATACTCGCCCTTGGCGTTCATCAGGCGGGTTTTCAGCACGTCCAGGGGCTGGCACAGGAACGTGGCGCATCCTCCCTGCGGAGGGGCTCGTCAGCGACGGGCCTGCGGGTGCCACCCACGACCTCGCGCGTCCCTCACAGGCCAGCCCAAAAAGCGCCATTGCGCTGACCCCAGGACACGTCCTGGGCTATGGCCCCAGGGCTCAGGGCTTGCCAGGAGCACCCTGGTCTGGGCGCTGGGCTGGCTGTGAACTCCCTCATCCCCAGAGAGGCAGGGCCAGACTGGCCAAAGCCGCCTGCGCCCTCGAACCCTCACTGCATCCCAGGTGCCCTCAGCTCCCAAGACCAGGTCAGGGACACCCACCCTGGCCACTTACCGCGATGAAGCTGGCAACGAAGTGAGTGAAGATGTTGTCAGACAGATACCCGGTGCTGAGGACCAGCTGCTTGGCCTGGTCGTAGCAGGATAGCTGTGGGCAGGACAGGGACAGTCAGGGCTGCCACGGGCCCAGCTCCAGGGAGAGCAGATAGGCCCCATGGCGACAAGCACCTGCTCGCTTCAGGGTCGGGGCAGAAAGCGGAAGGGCTGCGGCCCTGACTCACCATGCCCACCGCCCCAGCTCCCCAACGGGGGTCTCGGTGCCCACTGCCCTGCTTTGGGATTGCCCTAAAGTACAGAAATCCCAGATGCTGCCCCAGCCCCAACCCGCACAGGAGCCTACCTGGCCCACGGTGACCAAAGCTCCTCGGCTGGATGCCATGGTAGCGCCTGAGAACAGCCTCTTCAGACCCTCTGTGCAAGGAAGGGGTGAGGTTAGATGTCCAGTCCTGCACGATGCCCCCTGGCGCCCCCTGCAGAGCGCCTGCCCTTCTCACCTTCTCGAGCCACGCGGTACAGGCCATCCAGGGCATGGGCGTAGCTGCCAGGGACACGGAACGGGCCACGTGAGGCTCTCCTGACCACCAGGTCCCACGGGACAGTCCTCCCAGGCCCCAGGGAGAGCCGTGCCCCCATCATAGGGCCCAAGGCTCCGTGAGGTGTTTGCTCCCCAAGGAAACACCCAGTGCTGGCCCCTTTGAGGACCACCCCACCCTGCTCCGCTGGCTCAGCCCCAAGGGCTCTGACAGAGCACCCAGTGGGCACGGCACCCGCACACAGCCTGGCCCCACAGCTGGGGACAGGGAGCTTCCCGGGCTCCTCCCACACCGCGCTCAGACCATGCCGACCACTGACGGAAGGGCGGCGGGCCCCCACCGCACTGGGGCGCCCAGCCTGGACCACGCCCGGGACCCAGGGTCACGGGGGGATGGTCCCCAGCCCAGCCCCAGTCTAACAAGAGTCTTGCCACACGGGAAGAGCCCAGAGGTCCCGGGGGACCGAGTGACACTCCTAATAACTCCAGATGTGCCCAGTAACAGTTCCCGAAAGCCATCGGCACTTCTCCCGCCATTCTGTGACCCCACAGGCAGTGTGGCCTGCTGGAGCCCTGGCTGGGTCATGGCAGAGCCATTGGGGTCCCTCTGGGACAGGCCTCCTGCACCCCCAGCCCATGACTCACTTGCGCCGCTGAGCCAGGGGCAGCTTCATGTCATTCTGCATCCTGAAACGAAACTGGCTCAGGAGGGGTGGGCGGCCGGTGAGCTCACGCTGCCGGGCAGCTGGGCTGACAGGGAGGGCACCCAGCCCCTCCTATGCCCGGGACTCCAGGGCCCCAGCAAGCAGCCCTGGCCAGCCCTCGGGCACCTGGGCACAGGAAAGGCCTGACCTTGGCGGGGGGCAGGGGGCACACCTACCTGACATTGACCAGGTCCGCGGGTGTCCCCACGAAGCCTCCAGTTAAACCTGGGGTGACACAAACCCCACAGCCAACAGCCATCGCCCTCACTGTTCCCACCCGGCCGCCCCGTGCCCCCCCGCTGGCTGCTCACCGCTGACGGAGCCTAGCAACACCTTCGAGTGGAAGGGCAGCGGCCCCTGGCTGCCCTTGGCCACGCGGTCCCGCACAGTCTCATAGATGGCGAACCGAGTCAGGGAGTAGGTCATCTGTGGGAGGAGGGCCTGGCTCAGAGGACAGGCACCCCCACACCCCAGCCCCAGCCAGGGCACAGCCACTGGCCCGTGGACCACAGGGACACAGGGGGCCTTTCCCAAGGCCACTCGGCCAACAAGCGGCTGAGCCAGCTGATAAATCCAAGGCTGTACCCTCCCCTCTCCCTCCCCAGGCCTCAGTTTCCCCATGTGTAAGTGGAAGTCTTGGGCCCAGCTGTGAGAATGGAGCTAATGCTCGTGGAGGGCAGAAGCAGGCCCCACGCCCACCCTGGGGCACCGCCCCTCCTCTGAGGTGCCTGGGAGAGGAGGCGCAGCCCGGACGCCCACAGCGGTCTGTGTCCAGGGCGTGGGCTCTGGGACCGGGCGGCCCTGGCAAGTGGGAAGCCGGGGCTGGCAGCCGGTGTGCGCCCACTGCGCCACGCACCTGTCTGCACAGCGAGGCGCTCAGGCCATTGTAGAGCGCCAGGACACCGTCGGAGCGCACCACGCGCAGCGCCATGCCTGTCATGCGCAGTCTCACCTCCTGCTGCGTCTGCAGATGCACCTGCGGGAGACGGGTGCTTTAGGCCCTCACAATGGTCCTGTGCGCTCAGGGCTAGAGAAGGGAAACTGAGGCAGGGACGGGGACGAGGCCTCCTAAGGCCCCACGGGGGACCCTTTCGCTATGCCTGTCCCACACCATCGTTTCAGAACAATGACAACACAGCCGGCAGGGCGGCCAGGCAGCCCCGCCTGACAGATGAGGAAACTGAGGCACAGAGAAGTAAAGCACCCACCAGTGCCATCAGGAGTTGGGCCCGGCGGGGTGACTCCAGAACCCCACCTTTTCACGTCTCAAAAGGCACAAAGACATATGGGGTCTCGGTGATGACCAGGAAGCCCAAAGAAACGGGACCCAGAGGCGGCGGCCAGGGAGGGCCTTGAAGGGTGGTGGGATTTCTGCAGGGGCGAGGAAGAGCAGCCTTCCTGTGCGGCCACGGTGTGGGCCACGAGCACAGGGGCAGGGCACAGTGGCCTCGTCAGCCTGGGCCGAGGGAAAGTGCCTACTGAGGGGGTGCGTACGGGCTCTCAGGCCCCCACATCCCCAACCGGCTGGTGTCACCACTCATGGGACCTACTCTGCCTCCCCTGGCCAGGCCAGAGCTCCAGGCAGAAGAGGGGGCCAAGGCCAGACAAGAGCAGATGGAGGCCAGAATCCTGGCCCCCGCCCCCACCCAGCACAGACCCCAAGCAAGCTCGACCCCAGCTAAGTGTGACGCCCCACTCTCACGGCCACCTTCGAGCACACCCAGGGGAGTCCCCCCAAGGGCGGGGGGCAGCACCAGAGTCATCCTCCCGCTGTGCGAGCTAGGCAGCCCAGAGGGCCTGGGCCTGAGCACAGGGTGGCCACACGGGCAGCAGCCCCTGTCCATGCAGGACACCACTGTGGGGACCGGGCCAGGATGTGGGGCAAAGTGATCAAAGAGCTTCAGAACCCTCCCAACAGTCACGCCAGAGACCCTGCTGGGCAGCCCTCGGGGAGGACGCTGGCCACCAGGCACTGTCCACTGTCCACCCTGGCACAGGGCCACGCTTCTGTGGTGGCCACCTTCCCTGACCCCTCCAGGCAGGGGCTGCTGCCAACAAGCACCTGGGTGGGGCGGGGGCCGAGGGGCAGTGACGCCAAAGGAGCCTTGCTCAACAGGCAAGGACAGGCGGCTCCAGGTCCCAGCCTCACCTGGTGGGGGAGGGGCCTGCATGGCACCCAGAGGGGAAAGCAGAGAACCAGGCTCTGTGGGGGAGGGCGACCCTCCTCAAACCAGAAAGGACCACACCGCCCTGGGGCCAGGCGCCTGGGACACCCCCATTGCTCACGTGGCCTCTACTCCGTGAGCAGCAATCTCACTAATTAGAGAGAGATTCCTTCCCTTCAGGAGGAGGGTGGGACCAGGTCAGGCTGCGGTCTGGGACAGCCCTGGGGCTGGGTCAGCCGCTCAGGCGCTGATCAGCCCCGGGCTGGCTGCTCCTTGCCCGCAGTCTGCCTGTGACACAGCCCAGGTCCACGGGGCGGGGCCTCTGGGCAGCCTGTGCAAAGCCTCAGGCCCTTTCTTCTTTGTGGCGAGAAAGGGTCAGAACGACCCGCCCCTTGGCTGGCCCTGGAAAACAAGCAGACCTTTGTCTTACTTTGCCCCACGAGCATTTAACAAAAAAAAAAACCATGACCGCTTCTCATGCTAAGAAATGCCCACTCCTGCAGGGCCAGGAGCACAGGCACGCAGGGTCTCCCAGCAAGTCTCGGGGTGTGCTGGTCCTGACAGCCCTCCCTGGGCCCACCTCCCTCTCCCTGAGGAAGCAGCCCAAAGCAGATGCCTGGCTCACTCATCTGCCCAGGCCACGTCCCAGTGTGCTGAGCCCCCCATGCCCCAGCCAGTGCAGCTCCAGGTGCCAACACCTGTGCACCCCACTGAGCCCGACCCTCAACTTTTAACCAGGCAAAGCAAGTGTTCCTGAACGCATATGAGGCACAGGTGGTTGAGAGGCAAAGTGACTCCCGCAAAGTCACACCAATATTAAAGTGCAGTGCTGGGGCCTGAGCACCATCTGCCAAGACTGGGACACCCTGCAGGCCTCCGGGCTCTGCTGCCACCTGCAGAGGGGCCTCGTGGCTCCTCCACCGGGGGGGCGGCAGCCTCCAAGCAGGCGCTCCAGGTAGGACCACCCACCGAGCTGCGACCCCCCCCCGCCCCGCCCCACCAGGCAGAGCAGGGGAGACGAGTGTGGGCCGGAGAATTCAGGCCCACCTCCCCTGCCCCGCGCCCCCAGGCCCCATACCTCCTCCCCCAACCCCTGTACCCCCTACTCTAGCCCCGGCCCTGCGCCCCCAGACCCCGCTCCGCCACCTCGTCCCGGCCGCGTACCCCCTCCCCTCAAGTCCGGCCCCCTCCTCCACGCTCCCCCGTCCCCGCCCCCTCTCCTCGCCCTTGCCCCGCGCCCCCCGGCCCCGTACCCCACGCCCTGCCCCATGCTCCTTCCTCTAGCCGCCGCCCCACGCCCGTGGCCGCGGGCCCCGACCGGCCTCACCTTGAGCAGGTCCAGCGGGTGCGTGCAGCAGGCGGCCCCGCAGGAGGCCAGGCCCCCGAAGTACCAGCGCGACACGCGCGCCTCGGCCGCCATTGCACGGAGGACCCCGGCCCGACCCCTGCCCGGTCCGCAGCGCCCGCTCCGGTTCAAAGCTCCGCCACGCGTCCGCGTCCGCACCGCCCGAGCGTCCGCGCGGCCCGGGGCGGGGCTCGAGACCACGCCCCACGGCGCCGGGCCTGCGCCCTGGAGCTCCGCGGAAGCCGAGGGGCGGGCCGGTCTGAGCCCCGAGCTCGGGTCTGCGGGCCGCGTCCTCCCCCCCCACCCCCCCCCGAGTCCACGCATCGGCTGCCTCCACGCGACCCCCGTCCCCGAGAGCATCGGAAAACCTCCTGGGGCCGCCCGCCGATTAGATGAAAACCGGGGGCAAAAGGCAGTTAGGGAAGACTGGCCGCACCCCCCGCACACGTGTGGACACACGCATACACACCACACACATACACACCGTGCACACATATGCATACATACTGCACACACACATACACACCACACATATACATACATGCGTGCACACATATGCACACACACGTGTATGCATACGCAGACTCCAGGGAGCTCCCAGCAAGTCCAGCTCAGCTTGGCTCAGGCCAGAGGCACCAGGTAGCCACCCTGGGGCCGGAGTCTGGGCTTTGAAAGCCTCAGGGTGGCTGTGGCTCCGGTTCAGGAGGTGGCCCCACGTTGGGCTGGCAGCAGGAGAGGCACCTGCGTCTGGTCCCACTCTGATCCCACTTCCAGCAAAGACCGAGGAAGTGCCCGTGTGCTTCTGTCCAAGGGTGCTGGGCAAAGTGAGATCCAGGTCTCCAAGGCCACTTTAGGGCTAGGCCTCAGGCATGAGGGGCCTACGTCCTGCAGCTTTGGCCTGGCCACTGCCATCCCACCCACCGTCACCCTTTGCCCTGGGAAGGGCACTGAGAAAACGGCTCCTGGTCCCCAGAACCCGCCAAGACCCAATATTGGGTTTGTGCACCTCGAGGCTTGCATCCGTGAACTAAAAATCCTGAGCCCTCTGCTAACTGAATGAGCCCCTCTTGGCTGAGGGGATCCCAGAAACACCTTAAAACTGAGTTCCCACCCAGGCCAGGTAGGGAGAGATACGAAGCCCAATTGCAAGTGCGTGATTTTCCTTTGGAAGCACTCACGACTCCCTCTGTAGCTTGTCGGAATTGTATATTTAACGCCCCCAACTGTTGTCTGTCCTTTGAAGTTTGAGTGCCTGGCTGCCAGCCGGGGCTCTGCCCCCAGAGTGTTGGCGTGGCCGTCCACAGGCTGCTGCCCTGTCTGAGCGGTAAAGCTCTCCTTTGTTCAAGGTATAAACCTCGTTAATTCCTTGTAGTTAACACAGCCAGAGTCGCTGGGTGCTCAGAGGCAGGTTCCCTCCAGCGTCAGAAGCAGAAGACGCAGAAGCAGACCCGCCGCGTGCAGAGGTCCCCACTTAAGACGGCCCAATTTACAATTTTTCCTCTTCATGACGGAGGGATCGGGATGCAACCCCACAGCAAGCAGAGGAGCTTTTCTGTACTGGCCTGCGTGTCCTCTGGGCCCACAGGTGGCTCCTGACTCCTTTGTCATCGGCCGAATGCCTTTGCTGGGGCAGCGAACGGCTGCTGTGGAGACGGAGCCAGGTGCCAGGTGGACAATGGGGAGAAAACAGCCACGCACAGTGGGGAAGAGGGTCGCAGGGATTCTCAGGAGGAAGCTGGAGTGTGCAATAAACCCGTGCCAAGCCTGGGCTGGGGAGGAACAGGGAACACAGAGATTATGTATTCTTTCAAACCCCAGAGCTGACAGACTTAACGGTCAGGAGAGCCTCGTCTCCTTGGAAATTGCCAAGCGAGTGGAGTGGCCTCCTTGTCCGGGGCCATCAGGCCCACTGGGCTGCAGCCACCACGGCCTGAGCCTTTCAGTGTGAACCAAGATGCCGCCAAGTCATCTCATCGAGGTGATGACAGAAAGCTCGGGGGAAGCTGCACCCGGAGGGCCACAATGTCCCCTGTGTGACAGCCCAGAAGGAGGGGGCCAGTCTGGGGGGTTGCAGTGGGCTCCCTCACTTAAGCCACCTGCCAGCAGGCGACCTTCACCCACAGGGGGCCCGCTCCCCACAGAAGGCTAAGGAGGGCGACTGAAGGGTCACTGGAGAAAACAGAAAGGTGAAGAGCCCGCGAGAGCTGGAGCTGTGAAAGCAGGCAGAAAGGAATGGTGGAAAACTGGAAATGTACCCAAGCCTGGAGCCTCTTTTTATTTATGTATCTAGTTTGAGACCAGGTCTCACTCTGTCGCGGGGGCTGGAGTGCAGGGGCTCCGTCGTGGCTCGCGGCAGCTGCAAACTCCCAGGCTCAGTGGATCCTCCCGCCACGTCCTCCCAAAGTGCTGGACTACAGGTGCGAGCGACTGCCTCGGCCAGGAGCTTCTCTTCAAAACTATGGGGGGGGCGTGGCGGGGCACAAAGATCTCCAGCTCGATTCTCAACTGCACCGTAAAGACTTGGCCGTGAGCCCAATGCTTTGCCTGGCCAGGCCTCTGGGTCAGGACCTGGCACCCCACTCCTCAACGAGCAGGCGTCACCTCGGGCTGCCAGCAGGGAGGACGGAGCCCCCCGGGGGCCCTATGTGAGTGGCCTGGCAGAAGCCTGAACAAGGGTAGGCAGGAGGGGGCCCCTGGGGGCGGGAACTGCCCATCTGACCTTTAGTCAACCTGGGTGAAGACAACACTTGCAGCACTTGGCGGGGCTCAGGGCGCTCACCGCCTTCCCAGGAGAAAGGGCAGCTGCGCTCAGCAGGGGCCAGCCAGGCCGCGCCCAGCCCCAGGTGCGGCGGCAGCATTCCCCTCTGACCGCAGGCTCCCTGAGACCCGCGGCTGAAGAATCGTTAACCCTGAGGAAGGACCAAGTGCCGTGGCCAGTGGGCACTTCCAGGTCGGGCACAGCCTCTCCTAGGCCATAGGTTAGTCAGGGACGCTCCGCAAGAGGTCCTGGGAGGGGCCCAGGCCAGCTCTGAGCCTCTCCCCCAGGGGTCCCCAGCCCACGGGCAGCACTGCGGACACGCAGCGCCCCCTCCTGGCCCCATGGAACCCCTCAGAGGAGCAACTCCAAAGTGTTATTCCAACGGGGAAATTGAGGCCAGAGGGGGAAACTGTGCCCCCAAATGGGTTCTCTGAACCCAGCATGTCTCCCAAGTGGGTGCTCAAAACGCCCTGTAGTCTCCTGCCCTCAGGCTTGGCCTGGAGCCTCCGGGGAGTTGGCCTCAGGTTAAGGGTCAGTTGACGCAGGATGTCACTGTCCCTCTCCCAAGCTCTGCTGCAAACAGGCTTGCCCGAGGGAAGGAGGCTGAGGTCCTCAGTGCAAGGCCCTGGCTGACTCTGGCCACTCCGACGGCAGAGCCACCTATGCTCAGTGAGGCACCAAGAGGCCTCAGCCACAGGGCGACCACCACTCCAAGGCGGAACCTGGCACTTCCAGTCCCCCTGCCCTCTGCCCATCCTGCCACCCTGCCCAGGTCCCAGAGTGCCCCCCAGACCCGAGGAGTGGCTGCTGCCCCAGCCCTGTGGGTGCAAAGTGCACCCAACGCCCCCAACCTAGTTCGGGGTAACCACCCACCCCCACCAGCCTGAGCCGGGGCGGCACTGCGGGCTCCAAGGCCTCAGTCTGTTGGGCCAATGCTGCATCTCATGAGACTTTAAACACTGCCAATAATTTAAAACCGAGAGTTTCATACCCAGATCCCGCCCCTGTGAACAGGACAGGGCTGTCCAGCCAGGTGCTCAGACAGGTCTGCAGACCTCAGCAGGGCAGCCTCTCCCAGGTACAAGCCGCGCCCCGGCCCTGCACCCGCCAGAGAGCCCAGCCAGCACTCCACACACAGCAAGCTGCACACTGTATTTTTCTCAGCGGCCACCAGAGGCTGTTCCTCGTGCGTCCTCGCTCCCTTCTCCTGGTGCCCCGCACAGCCAGCAGCTGTCCCTGCTCCTGTAGGTCCATCTGCCACGCTCAGGCTGACCTGGCCATGCAGTGCCAGCAGCTCTCACTCCCCCACTCCCTGGTGCCGGGGGTGGAGCGGGTGACATGGGTGGGTGGGGCCCTGCCCGGGTCCCAGGGACCCTGAATACAAGTCCTCGAGCTGGAGGCTACTCCAGAACCACAGTGCCACCCACGGCTTCCAGGGCCGCCTTGATCTTCTCGGCCTCAGCTTTGGCGACGTTGGCTTTGATTTCCTGGGGCAGCGACTCCACCAGCTTCTTCGCCTGCCAGAAAACAAAGTCAGAAACTTGGGGCCTGGACTGGTGCAACCAGACAGCCCACCGCGGCCAGCACCGAGCCATGAGCAGCGCCCACCTGGACGAGGTTTATGCCCTGGATGTGGTTCTTGATCTCCTTGATCAGCTTCACTTTGTCTACGGGCTTGGCCTCTGTCAGGCGGACGGTGAAATGTGTTCGTTCTTTTCGTTTGGGGACATCTTCTTCTGCTGCCTTGGGGAGCAGAAAGAATGGGAGGCCAGGTAAGGGTGGGGTGAAGCCAACACCTTTGCTGCGGGGCCACCAGCCTGGAGCCCAGGGGATGTGCAGGCAAAGCCCAGGCGGATGGATTCCCAGCTCCCGACGGCCCCCGCGAAGCCGGGAGTTGGAGGTCAGGTTTCCCAGACAGTCTGTCTCCAAACCGATTGGAGCCTTTTCTCCCTCCTCGGCTAATCAGAGTTCAAACCTGGCTCTGTCACTCAGACACGCCTTGTCAACCTGCCTTCTTTCCCCCAAGACTCTACTTCCCTTATCCCTTACAAACTGTAACTTAGAAGAGAGAAGAAACACCAAAATTGATTTATACAACAAATGTTACAAAAAAGCAGTGCCCACTCCCGTCTTCAGCCAAACCCAAGCGAATGTATCAATGAAAAACCGACAGCCACTTGAGCCTCCATGCTCACAAGTGACCTACAGTGCTACAGTGGGACAGACAGGCATGCCAGTGCCTGACCAGCACCAGCTAGAAGGACAGGCCAGCTTGGACCCGCTGCCTGGTTGCGAACAGCACTCCACTCACTCGCGAAGGGACAGCAATCCTACTAGTGTCACCCAGAACGTCCAGCCTGCATCTAATCAGCCCTGGAAGTGACTTTCTCATTCTCGGGGCAGTGTTGATGCCCCATGGGAGCACCTTCCCTCTAGGATGTGGGTCCCTCTAGGACCTCACTGGCTCCCTCAGTAGGGGACACGGCCAAAGGCAGGGATGTGACGCCGTGACTTTGTGTCTGCTGGTTTCCTCATGGAGACTCAGACTGCTGCCAGCCGCCCAGAGAACGGGGCTGGCCATCACCCCCACCATGTCCTCTCCTCACCTTTGTCCACGTCAGCCTCCACCTGGAACCCCAAACACACGCTGGCCTGGCGGCCCTCGTGCCAGCCACATCCTCCTCGGGCGGCGCCTGGCAGTGCTCCTCTACTTCCCCAGTCCTTCCTCCTCGCTCAGGCCTTCCTTGAAAATGCACACCCCCAGCCTTGAGCTCCTTCCCTCCTTTTTTCTGATGTCTAATGTAATTCAACTATTTGACATAATTTTTCCTTTTTTTCCCTCTTTTGCCCGCTTCCCTCCATTACAAACGTGGTCTCCACGTGGCAGGGACTTGCACATCTTCAGTAGAGAGGAGATCCTGGAGACTGCAGGGGAGCACCGTGGGAAGCATGCACAGAAGTGCAGGCTGAAGAATCCAGCATGAGGGCCAGCAAGAGGGATGTGGCTGCCACATCTGTGGCCAGAGGTGAACTGGGCACCACAGAAGTGCCTCTTTCTGCCCAGGACCCTGGCCCGGCTCACCTCAGGGGCTGCTGCGGCGGGGACAGCACCAGGCACCACACCACCCATCGGCATGAGTCCCACATCCTGAATCTTCAACGTTTTCTGCAGAGACAGGTTGGTTTCAGTAACCAGCCATTACAGCCCAAACATGCTAACAGAGAATGACAAGTCTGCTATGGTCTTTGCACTGGGGAAGCACGCTTTTGACAGTTTACCAAACTCCCAAAATACACCAGGAAGACACAGCAGCCCCCATGCCTCACTTCGGGTCCCTGATCTGTGCTGTTCTCTTGATACCTTCAGGAGTTCGTTGAGGTCCGAGATCTCCAGGAGCGTGAGGCTGGCGATGTCCTGGACCAGCTGCTGGATTTTGGGGGGATACTCCTTGGGAGCGTTATCCAGTGGTGCACCCGCCAGGGCCTCACCCCTCCGATGGCCGCTGCTCCTCATCTGTCGCACCGCACAGACACCTGGCACCTGTTGCCTAGCCCCCCATTCAAACAGAGCTGTCAGCCCTGGAGGGGAGGGGAGTGCACAGAGACCAGGGGGCAGAGCAGAGGCCAAGGGGACAGGTGGATGCCATGAGCTCAGGTCGGTATCACTAGGGTTGGGAATGACCTAGCTTCGTGGTCCCAGCGCAGGGTTCTCAGACCTCCAGGAGTCCACAAGGGGAAAAGGTCCCCCAGCTACGATAAACTCCCCAATAAGCCTGAGAAACTCACGTGGTCATTTGCAGTAATACCGCCCCAAACGCCAAGACAGCGCGGTAACCGCTTGGGCGCACTTCGCATCGCAAAGCCTTGCAAGCGCGGGGCCTCGGGCCGCAGAGCGCCGCCTGCACCGAGGGCACTCTGCTGCGGAGGAAGCTGCAGCCCGGAGAGGGGCGGGCCTCGTCCAAGGTCATGCGGGGCCGACTCCCGCACTTTCCGCGGTCCGCGCGGGACGGGGGTGCGCACCAGGAGGCCCCCGCCCCACGCGGCCGGCGGGATCCTCCGACCGGGCAGGCCCGCCACCGGTCTCCGGACCGGCTCGCCCAGGGCCCGGCCGCCCCCACCCGGCCAGCCGCCGTCCTGGCTCCTCAGGGCCCCACAGTACCTGGCGAGGCAGAGCGCGGCGCCCCGAAGCCCGAGACACGGCCCCCAGAAGGGGCGAGCAGCTGCCGGCAGCATCGGTGCGCGGCTGGAAGGTCACACGCGGCTCCCCAGAAGGAGGCGACGCTCTAGCCGCCACAGCCGCCGGGCATTCGAGTTGGGGAGGGACACTCTAGCCGCCATGCATTCGAGTTGGGGCGGGACGCTCTAGCCACCACGGCCGCCGGGCATTCAAGTTGGGAAAGGGACGCTCTAGTTGCCAAGGCCGCTGGGTATTAGAATTGGGGAGGGACGCTCTAGCCACTTCTCGCACTCGTTTCCACTCACTCAGAGATTACCCATAAGGCGACGCGCCGCGCAGGCGCAATCGGGAAGGCGCCCAGCTCCCAGCGCCTATGGAGTCGCGCCCGCTCGCTGCCGCGGGGACCGGGAACTCGGCGCTCCTGGCTCAGTCCCTGTTTTCCAGGCCCCGCTGGTGCCGGCCACGGCGCGGTCCCCTATCTCAGCCCAAGTCCCAAGCCCACAGGTGGCTTTTTGGGAAAGCCCGCCTCGCCGGCCTTCGCCCTCCGCCCTGGTCGCCGAAGGTTGGCCGTTCAGGGGCGTGAGGCGCCCTGACCTCAGCACAGGGCCCCGGGCCGGCCTCTCTTCCGAGGCAGCCTCAGCCTCTCCGCGGACCGCGGAGGGCGATCGTGGCGCTTGGTTTCCGGGAGGGAGAAGGCAGAGCTGCGGAGTGGCCAAGGGTGGACTCCCGCTTTTCAAAGCTGGGGGATCCTCCCCAAATTCATGTTGAAACCCCGCCCTCTCTGAGCAAACACTGATCCTTCTTGAAATCCTTTTTATTGTCACGGTTCCGTTCTGGGGCGCTGGAGGAGATGACAGCAGAGAAGCTAGAGATGCCTGGGGCCTCCCCGCTTGGCTGTGGAGGGGCCAGGAGAAGCCCGAGGCCGCGCCTGACACCGCACGGCAGCTGGCAGTGGGGCCAGAGCCCGGGCTGCGCTGGGGCAGTGGGTGCCACTCCAGCCACCCCTCGCAGACCCTGACACATCGGCTGGGGGCTCGCCCTTGGAGGTGGTCCTTTTCTCCCACCTTCCCTCCCCGAGGCCCAGCCCTGGGGAAAGAAGTCAGAGACCAACTCTGGGACGGCAACAGGCTGAGGACAGAAAGGCAGGAGGTTCAGGGTGAGGCCCACCCTCCCCCTGCAGGGAAGGGACGCCATGGGCGGTAGAGGAGGGGGTGGGAACGAAGGCTAGTTAGAGACGGAGGCGGTTTGGGTGGACCTAGTGTTACTCTGGACGTGGGCTCCCAGCCTGGGTCAGTCGAATGAGATGAGCTGGGCCTCGCTGCTCTGCGCCACTGGTCCCTGCACAGACGGTTGCTGGGCCACCGGGGGCTGCTGCTGGGGGGTGCTGCCGGGGGGCGCCATCTGTGTGGAAGGAAAACACGCTTGGCCACTGGTTGTTTTCCCAGGCCTCAGCCTCTGTCTTACCGCCCCCAAGGAAGACGTTTGTCTAGAACCTGTGTTCAGACCCAAGGGAGTTGTTTCACATTTCTGATCAACATCCACTAAGTGGGGCTCCATGGCCTCTGTGGGAGCCATGGACCAAATAAATCTTGGTTTTTACTTTCTACAGATGTGGACATGTGTGTGCACGTGCATCTGCCTTTAAGACTATAACCGAGGTGGGCACAGTGGCGTGCACCTATAGTCCCAGCTACTTGAGAGGCTGAGGCAGGAGGATCACTTGAGCCCAGACGTTTGAGGACTGCCTGGGCAACAGAGTGAGACCCTGTCTCAAAAAAAATAAAAAACAAAAAGACTTTGATGCCCTAGTTGTGTCTGCTGACGAGGGTGCCTCAGGTATAAACGTCTCCCCGTGTGAGCTGGTGCCCACTGGGGTTGGAGGCCCACCCATAACCATGAGGCCTGAGGCTGCTCGGTCAGTGCCATGGTGGGGGCACCCAGACGGCTCACCTGCTGATACACGGGCTGCTGACCTGGGATGTAGGGCTGAGGGGGCGGCAGGGGTGCGTCCTGGCTCGGGAGGGTGGTCATGAGATTCTGTGGGGTACAGTGGAGCCCCATGTGAGGCGGTGGCTCTGTGCCCAGACAGGTGGGGCCATTTCTGGGTTAGAGTGATCAACAGCTGACCACCAGAGGTGCCCAGAAGGGGGAGGGGGCAGGGCTGCCCCCTCTCCTGGCCCAGGAGGGCCTCCAGGTTTCCTTACCTGCATGTTGTAAGGCTGGTAGCCCATGGAGACCGACTGGCTCCCCATGTAGCCCATGGTGCCAGACTGGGGAGGCTGAGAGATGGCTGGGAGGCTCTGCGGGGCCTGGGAAGCCACGTTCTGCAGAGAGAACAGGTGTGATGAGAAAAGCGGCTGGGGCGGGGGCTGGCCAGGGCAGAGGGAGCGGCCTTGCCCACGTACCTGGTAGCCCGGTGTGGGAGTAGGCTGGTAGGATGAGTAGGCAGGGCTGGTGGTGGGCCCGGCCTGGGCCTGGGGGGCTGCCTGCGCCCCAGCAGCCCCTGCTGGGTACATGTAGGCACTCACCATGCTGGGATCTGTGCCAGACAAGACAGATGAGATGGTTCAGCACATGAGGTAATGGGGAGGAGAGGGTGTCCTCTGACTTTTCCTTTTGGTTGTGACTTTTGGAACCAAGTTCATGTTTCACATTCACAAAAAAGAAAAACAAAGATGGAAGGAAGATCCTAAAATGGGATGAAATCGGAAAAAATGAACCCACTGTGTTCCAAATGAATGATGTGTTCCTGCGGAAGGGGACAGGAGAGCTAGCCCCAGTCAGACTCTGGACTCCACGGCCTCAGGCTACAGATAAACACTAAACTAGCTAAGAGTGGCAAATGCCAGGTTAGCGTTCCTGAGACTACTTTCTTGGCGCTACTCTAGGAATGAGGAAACATACTGAGTACAGTGAGGGGAGAAACTGCTACTGGACCGCAACTGGAGGAGTCAGAATGGACTCATGGTTCTTACCATGTGTGGACAGATGAAAACGTGCACGCATGTACACACATGTACCCACGTGTATTTGTATGTACATATGCATTTTCAAGCCCTAAGGACCAGAAGACATGAACACACCTGGAACCCAGATACTGGCTTCTAAACACCACCCTCCATTAGAAGGAACCAGGCTCCTTGGAAAGATGGCTGGTTCCAGGGCTGAGCACGTGCAGGAGCACACAGCACCCAGCCCAGAAAGTAAGAAGCACCCAAGAGACACCAGCCTGTGTCAGAGGCAGAAGAGCCAGCGGGCAGGGTGCCCACGGGCCACACCTGGGACGATGTGAGCATCAAAACAATAGTAAACGACTGTAATCTTTTTTTTTTTCTTTTTTCTGAGACAGAGTGTCACTCTCTTGCCTTGACTAGAGTGCTGTGGCTTCAGCCCAGCTCACAGCAACCTCAAATTCCTGGGCTCAAGTGATCCTACTGCCTCAGCCTCCCGAGTAGCTGGGACTACAGGCATGCGCCACCATGCCCGGCTAATTTTTTCTATATATATATTTAGTTGTCCAGCTAATTTCTTTCTATTTTTAGTAGAGACGGGGTCTCGCTTTTGCTTGGGCTGGTCTCGAACTCCTGACCTTGAGCGATCCACCCACCTCGGCCTCCCAGAGTGCTAGGATTACAGGCGTGAGCCACTGCACCCGGTGGACCGTAATCTTTTGAGTGAAATTAGAGCCGTGAGTCCACACTGATATAAATGATAACAAATAGAAGAAAAGCATCTCCTCCAGTGGGATGGGGACAGTCTGCGGGGGAGGCAGAGCCCTGGTGCCTCCTGGTTTTAGGAAATGTTCACTGAAGCTTCCAGGGGGAAAGGCCCTCACGTGCCACTTACTCTAGAGCAGTTCAGGCAGCGAAGTGCATGCACGCGTTTACATGTGAACACAAAGGAAAAAGCAAATTTGAAGTGTTCATGTTTGGGAGATTTGGAAAACTCTTACAACTTTTCTGTAAATTAGGCTAAAGTAAAAATTAAACAGCAGTGGTCTGGGGCTCATCTTGGCTGGTGCTGCCCCTCTGCCCCTGCCCATGTTACCTGCTGCGGTAGTGGGCATGCTGGGGTAGGCGCCAGTGGCGGGGGTGGGCTGGCTCATGTACACGCCGTGCATGGGGGAACCCTCCACCGAGCCGGCCGGGCTGAAGGTGCCGGGGAAGCTGGTGGGGCCAGAGGGCTGGTAGAGCACACCCCCGGCTGCAGGCATGGCCTGGAGCTGGGGACAAAGGAGAGACAGTGGTGAGCGCCAGTCCTCAGCCCTGCAGTCCCTGGGCAGGGTGAGAGGGATGGCTCGTGCCTGGGCGTAGGGCAGGGGGAAGGCAGGCATCTGGGCACGCATCTGCACGGTCTGCTTCTGCTGCTCCAGCCGCAGCTGCCGCTCCTTCTCCTGCTCCTGCAGGCGCTGGATGGCCAGCTGCCTCTGCACCTCCAGGTACTCCTGTGCGGAACAAGGCGCAGTCAGCCAGCGGTACTTCCGTGCCCTCCCCAGCCTGCAGGCGGCGTGGCCACTGCACCTGCTTCTTCTGCCGCATGATCTCCAGCTTCTGGGCCAGCTGGATCTGGCGCTGGCGCTCTGCCTCCTCGGCCGCACGGCGGAGCTTCTCCCGGTGTTCTTCGCGCAAAGCGCTCAGTGCCCCCCGCGCGTCTCGGATCTGCGCCAGCTTGTCCTGCAGACCCTCATAGTGCACTGCGGGCAGAGGGCAGAGCAGTGCTGACCACTCCAGCAGGGTGCCAAGGAGCTCTTGGTGTGGACGACACACAGACGGGCTGCCCCATGCTGGGCACCTGCCCTGGGCAACGCCTGGGCCTCCGCGTGCCCAGCCTTCTCTAGAGAGTACTGCTGGCCTTGGGCTCTAGGGGAGGCGCACATGGTCCTGGGCTTGGAAGGGCATGGCCATCACAGGGACCTCCTCCTGCTGAGACCCTCCCAAGGAGCCCATGGCCTCAGCGAGGCACCCACAGGAGCCTGGCTCCCTTGGAGCGGGCCAGGGCCTTGCACTCTGGGCACCTGCAGAACTCCACTGCCCGCAGGGCCCCACGTAGGGACACGTGGCACCTACGCCTGCGCTCGTCCAGCTGGTTGAGCAGCTCCAGCAGCTGCGGGTGCATGCCATTGATGGACTGGAACAGCGAGAGCACGGCCGAGTCGTTGGTGATACTGCGTCCCCGCATGTGGTTGCTCTTCATGCGGTTCACGAAGGTGGTGACGGCGTTCTGCAGAGCCTTCAGGAACTGCTCATGGCTCTCCTCCGACTCTCCGTTCTGGTACTGCTGCTGGGGACACCAAGTGGAGGCTGGCTGAGTGTGGCCAGGCCCCCGGCCAAGCCGGCCTCCCCGGGTGGGGACCACTCTGACAAGCCTCCACAGCCCCTGGCGGTGGGCTGTGCTCAGAGCCTGGGGTGGACAGCTGACTGCTCCTCACATCAGCTCCACCAGGGGGCACAGAGCACTCCCGTTCCACAAACAAGGAAACCAAGGCCCCAGAGGCGGGGCTCTCATCCACAGGCACAGTGCTGGCCCAGAGTCCCCCGCCTGGTGATGCGGGGCCTGCCTCCCTTTCCAAGGCCCTGGTCTCTGTCTCTGACAGCTGGCAAAGCCCAGAAGCCCCCGGAAAGGCCAAGGACTCATCCGGGCAGTCTGGGCCCATCTGGAACATCCGGATCTAAATTGGTCCAGAGAGTGGCCCAAGCCCTGGACCACAGCCCAGCTGGATGGGTTCCACTGTTAACAGGCCACCACAGGCATGGTAGGGCCTCTGGCCAGAGGGTCGCTCTGGCGAATATACCATGCTCTCCCCGGCTGCAGAGGGAGCCCTGCTTACCTCACTGAAGGGGCCCCCGGGGGGAGCCACAGGCTGAGAGTCGGCCTCCGGAAGGGGCATCTGGAAGAGACCAGAGGGCGAGTGGGGCCTCAGCCTGTCCTACAGCCTCCCCTCCTGGAGGACGGCGGTCTAGGAGCACTGAGAGTGGTCCTCTCACCTCTGCCAGGCTGGTGGGGGCTGTGTACCCCTCTGAGGGCTGGGCAGCCGGGTCTGTCAGGGGCACAGGCGCAGATGGCGTGGGGCTCTTCCGAGCCTCCTCCTGCTTCTTCTCCCAGTAGTTGCGGTTCAGGTACCTTGCGAGCTGCACAGCAACAAGTAGGGTCACTCCCAAGGCCAGAGGCAGCAAGAGGACAGCGCCACACGCTGGGCCCCTTACCTCGGGGTCGATGTCCTCAGCCAGAGGTGCTGACGAGTTCTGGGGAGACAGAAGGTTCAGAGGGGTCACAGGCCAAGGAGCGGCGGCCTGGCCCGGCAGTCCCTTGAGCAGGGACTCAGGTGGCACCAGTAATGGTTGGCCAAAGCTGCAGCCCCCTGCCTGGGCGCCTGCCTTGCCCTGCACTCTCCTCTTGTTGCTGGCACCTGAGCAGGCATCTTTCCTCCTCCTCTTCTAGATGGCGCGGTTTCAAGATCTGAGAAAGGCCCACGGCATTGCCACATGCCACGAAGCCCCTAACTTTGCTAAATGAGACCCAGGCAGGGAGGGAGACTCTGCTTGGCCAGCGGGTAGCAGGGCTGTTCTGAGCTCTTGGGCCCAGCTGCGGCCTGGCCACTCCACAGAGCCCTACAGAACTTGGAAATGACTTTCAAAACTTCTGGGCCGGGCGCGGTGGCTCATGCCTGTAATCCTAGCACTCTGGGAGGCTGAGGCGGGCGGATGTTTAAGTTCAGGAGTTCGAGACCAGCCTGAGCAAGAGCGAGACCCCGTCTCTACCAAAAATAGAAAGAAATTAATTGGACAGCTAAAAATATATAGAAAAAATTAGCCG
>CAUYSK010015333.1:0-81700 GCA_963575035.1 Avahi laniger | reverse complement strand
AGTGTGGAATCTGAAAGGCGAAGTCATGGCTGGTGGCAAGTAAGTGTGGTCAGTAAATGTTCACGAGGAGTCACTAGGTCTCCCACTGAGAGTCCTAGATGAGAAGCCCAGGTCACCACTGGGGCATGGGTATAAGGAGGTAACAAGCTCCTAGAGTGGGGGTTTGATGGCAGAATAGTTTGACAATTTTTCTTCTTTCTTGCCTCTTGGGCCAGAGAGACCATGCAGAGCAGTGGCCAAAGAATGAGCTTTGAATCCAGTTAACCCTTAGGTTGAACTCTTACAAAAATACCCACAAGTATAGAGGTAACCACCTTACATTCAAGATCTCATTTCATCTTCATAATAATTTTATGAGGTAGATACTAGTATTCCCATTGCATGACTGGGTCACCTGAGACTTTGGAGAACAATAACTTGAGCAAAGTCGTGCACAATCGGTAGGATTTCCCGCTCAGGTCCATCTGGACCCTTGAGAATGAGTTCCGAGTCATCCTTTTTCCACAGAAGGAGTTATGAGGATGCTGCTACCACCAAGGTGAGGAATCTCTGCCAACCCCATCTTCTCTCTCATTGTCATTGAGCCATTGATGACGCTACTTCCCACTTCTCCACAGGAGTTAAAAGAAATGTTATTTCTATCAAGAGCAAACATTTACAGAATACTTACTGAAGCCAGATACTGTTGTGGGTGCTTTATATTTATTAATTATATCCTTAAAACAATGCTATGAGGCATTATTACTGTGATTTTTTTCTCATTTTACAGATGAGAAAATTGAGGCATAGAGAAGCTAAGTAACTTGGCAAAGGTTACCCAGCAAATAAGTGGCAGAGCTAGAATTTGAATCTAGGCAGTCTGGCTCTAGAATCTGTGTTGTCAATGTCTGTGCAACTATGTGTTCTATTGATTTTTAGATAAGAAGATAACTTTCTGAGGACTAGATCCATAAGGTAGTTTCTCTTAAGACCATTGTCATCTGTTGTACCTATTATCCTGAAGATTGTTCTCACAAAGACAATAGGAGTCTCCCTGGATTTATAATAATAATAATAACAGCAAATAATCACTGAGCACTGACTACATGCCAGACACAGTATTAAGAACTTTACCTACTTTATCTTATTTAATCCTCCCAATAATACTGCACAGCAGGTTTATTATTCTTGATTTGCAGATGAGGAAACTGGAGCTCACGTGTAAGTAACTTGCTGACAGTCACGCAGCTAGTAGCAGCTGTGTAAAAGCCGGCATCTGTCTGATTTCCTCTTGTAACCACTAGCCGCTCTGCTGCCTCCCACCAGAAGGCTGCCTCAGTCTTTGATTCATTAATTAGCTTTGCTGGATTAGCCATTTTACTCTGCCCAGGAGGGTATGTTACTGTACATGCTCACTTCACTTTTAAGAGAAAAATGCAAATTAGCAAAAGAACAAACTAACACCAGGGATCTCTTCCAGAAAATAAATTCGTGGAATGCCACTGGCTCAGCATCCACTTACTACTACATCTCACACTATGTCCTTTGTTCTTTCACCTGCATAAAGCTACACTTCCTACACACTCCAGGACCCGATACTTATAATTGTGGTGGAGATTAATATGGAGAAGTTAAATGATGGTTAGGAGATACTGTTTATTCTTTAGAAGAATTTATATTAGAAATATTTCAATATAAATTTCTAGGTAGTATATGCACTATGGTTAAATAAAATATACATGTACACAAACAAAACAGAAATATATACCTTTATATACTGTTCTTAAAGATGCACATAGAAATATAGAAATATAGAATACAGAAACAGAAGGGAGCTTAGACATCATTGAGTTCAGATCTGGAAACTCAATGAGGCTAGAGTTGCTGATGTGGCATGGCAAGCTTTCAGGCATCTCACAAAATTCAGATTAAGCATCATCTTTATGAATTCGCTCCTGATCCTCCTTATCCTGTCTGTCCCTCCCTGAGGGAGAATTGACTCCTCCTCCTTTCTTTATCTTAGCAAAATCTGTAGTTATTTTCTTCATGGCTCCTTTATCACTTTATTTTATTTTATTTTTCTGGTTTTTTTTAAGACTTTACTTTTTAAGAGCAGTTTTAGGTTCACAACAAAATTGAGAAGAAGGTACAACAATTTACCCCTTACCCCTACATTTTCATTATCACCCACAGTCAATCGTTTACATTAGGATTCAGTCTTGGTTCTGTACATTCTATGGGTTTAGATAAAGGAACAATGACATATATCCTCCATGATAATATCATGCAGACTGTTTTCACTGCCCTAAATATCCTCTGTGCTTTGCCTGTTCATTTCTACCTATTCCCTAATCCCTGACAATCACTGACCTATTTATACTACCATAGTTTTGCCTTTTCCAGAATGTCATATAGTTGGAATCATACAGAATGTAGCCTTTTCGGTTTGGGCTTCTTTTACTTAGTAATGTGTATTTAAGTTTCCTCCAAGTTTTTTCATAGTTTGACAGCTCAGTTCTTTTTAGCTTGAATAATATTCCACTGTCTGGATGTACCACAGTTTATTTATCCATTCATCTTCTGAAGGATTTCTTGTTTGCTTCCAAGTCTTGGCAATTAAGAATAAAGCTGTTATAGACATCCATGTGCAGGTTTTTGTGTGGATATAACTTTTCAGCTTCTTCAGGTAAATGCCTACGAGCATCACTGCTGTATCGTACGGTAAGGAAATACTTAGTTTTGTAAGAAACTGCCAACTGTCTTCTCAAAGTGGCTGTACCACTTTACATTACTACAAGCAACGGATAGAGTTCTTGTTGCTCTATGCCAGCATTTGGCGTTCTGGATTTTGGCCATTCTGAAAGGTGTATAGTGGTATCTTGTTGTTTTAGGTTGCATTTACTTGATGACTTATGATGTGAAATGTCTTTTCATGTGCTTATTTACCATCTGTATATCTTCTTTGGTGAGGTATCTGCCAAAGTCTTTAATTCATTTTTTTAAATTGAATTGTTTGTGTTCTTATTGTTGAGTTTTAAGAGTTCTTTGCATATTTTGGGTAATAGTCCTTTGTCAGATATATTTTTTGCACATATTTTCTTCCAGTCTGTGGCTTGTCTTTTCATTCTCTTGACAGTGTCTTTTGCAGGGCAGAAATTTTTAATTTTATTTTTGATGAGGTCAAGCTCATGGATTATTTTACACTTTGTATGCATGGCTCTCTCCTTCTACTGCCTTCTAAACTCCTTGAAAGCAGAGATGATTTCCCCCTTGGCTTTATATTCCCAGAAAATAGCACAATGCCTGGCACTTCATTGATGTTGGGTGAATCTTCAATGTGTGAATGAGTGGGCAGCCATCTCGTGGTTATTTAGCAGTAGAGTGCAAATGAGAGCACTGATTTCTTGACTTGCCGACAAGTGATTCTCCTAATACGTTTTTTTGCTGCTTCTTTATTTTAATTTAAAGTTTACATTATAAGTGAATTCTAAAATGATTTTAAGAGGACATTTTCAGAAGATATCAATAACAACAACGAAAAGCTTAATTAATATGACAATGTAAAATCCTTACTCGGTGAATGGGTTGTACAGAATATAAGTTTTTAAAGAGCCACTAGCATTTTACCTCTAAAATCTAAAAAAAAGAAAAGCCTACTCTAGTCTTCCTTAATAATTTGACTAAGGATTTATATCCTTTTGATCTAGAGTGACACTCAGAACCTGGATGTTCTTTATTGAAATTGCTGAAGTGTAGAGGAAAGATAACCTAAATTTGCCTTTCATGTCAATCACTGGGAACAAAGCAAACTTTCCATGTGTGAGAATAGATTTTGTTGGATTGTAGTTGGAAGGCAAAGATTTTGTTCATTTTTGAATAATACTGATATCTTCTATTTGTAGGGCTCTTGCTGGCTTCAAAGAACACCCCACATTTAAAAAAAACCTCTTAATATACAGAAGGATGTGGAATAACAATCTGTAAAATCAGATACAGGAAATACTAGAAGTTCATCCTTCTTTCAGGAAATAATCACTTCCTAAGATTAAATGACTTTAGTACCCCTATCCATCTTGATTTGTATATATCGCACTATATAGTACATTTTTAGAGCTGAAAAGAAACTTAGAGATCCTTTTAATTTTGTAGTTGAGGAAACTGAAGTCAAAATAAATAAAGTGTTTCCTCAAAGAATTATCCTGACCAATTTGGGACCAAAATCAAGATCTTCTGAGTCAGAGTCCAATGCTACATTGCTTCTCTGATAAACAGGTTTTCATTGATTATATTGGAAGTTTCTTCTATAATATACAAATATGTTTAGCTGACATCACATTTTTTTCTTTACTAGATTATATTAAATGTGCTACCATCACATATGGCCAACTTCTTTATTTTACAGATGGTATGTTGTAACTTTGTGAGGTTAACTGATTTACAAAAGATTAAACCATCAGTTTGTGTCAGTGCAAGATACAGAACCCAGAACTTTTGACCTCCCAACCCAGGGCTTAGTGAGTGTATCTCTCCTGAAGCTGTTCTTGGTTCTCTATTACAAAAAAATTAAGCACACATACACACACATCCACAAAATAGCAAGGGCAAATGTTTACAATTTGCAATAAGTTTAGTTAAGTCTGGACTGGAAAAATTATTAAATTTACTAGGGTTTTTTTGTTTGTTTCTTTTGAGAACCCTAGTAATATATCATTTATTTATTCATTTACTCATCAAGCATATTGATTTTCTATTATGGATCTCAAACAGGGCTTCGAAAAAGGGATTCATCAATGAAATTCATGGATTTGGATCTCAAAATTTAGTAGGGGAAAACAGAGACATAAAAAGTAAATATAGAAGACTGTTACAGGTGTTACAGAAATTAGTAAGAAAATGTTGATCAGAGGAAGGAGAGATTCAGTCTGCCTGAGGAGTTAATTAATAGCTTCATAAAGGAAGGGATATAATGCTCTAAATCTTGAAAACTGGGAAAGGTATTTCCTGGGCTAAAAAGAGGGCAAGGATTTGTGAAACAGTAAAGTGGCTTCTGCAAAGACATAGAGATGTGAAAGCATGCTATAAGATTCTGAGAATAGTTTATGTGACTTCGTGTAGGATCCTCAGGAAGCAAGTGTGCCCAGGGAAGGGAGGCTGGGGAAGTCAGAGGTGGGCTGATGGAAGGGTGCTTGTGCTATGCTAAGAGTTTGAATAATTCTGTGAAAAATGAAGAGCCAAAGAATGACTTGTACAAAGTTCTACCACGGTAGTACATGTGTGTGTTTGTGTGTGTGCAGGGGAGCAAGTTAGCCAGTAGGGAGACCAGTCAGGGGGCTGTCATGGTCATGCAAAGAAAGATGCTAAGGATGCCCAAGCTAAGTCGGTAGAAGTGAAGTTGTAGAGGTAAAAGGGAAATTAAGAAGGTGTACAGGAGGCAGAGTTAGAGGGAGCTGCTGACCAAAGAGATGAGGGGCAGGAGTAGGTAATGGAATTGACATTGAATTAACTAGAAATTAAGAAAGCTGAGTTCTAATTACGTATCTTCCACTCCCTAGATCTTTGATTTTGAACTAGGATTACGTTTTCTCACCAATAATTTCCTTTTTGAAATATGGCAAGGTTGGACTTCATCGCTATTGTTCTTTAAGTTTCTAAAAAAAGCTATTATTCTCTCTTAGATATCTACATTATATAAATAGATTCAGAGGTCTGATTTAGATCTTTTTAGCCTTCATAGTAATGATAGCTAACACTCTTTGCTAGGTATAAGCATCATTATAAAGGTTGACTCAATCCTCATTACAACCCTCTATGGTTGGTAATATCTTAATTCCTCTTTTACAGATAAAGAGCTGATGCTAAGAGAGATGAAATCATTTTCTTGAATTGCATCTTTCTGTTCTCTACTCTTTCTACTTCCTGTGTCATCTCCCTTACTAAGCACTTGGGCTACACGCAACTCCTTCCTAGGTCCATTAATAGCAATATTATTATATATTATTTAAGCTAATGCTTGCTCCTATAACAGATATATCTCAAAATTATTGGCTTAATATAGCCTAAGCTTATTTCTTGCTTATGTGAAATCCAGTTGGTGGCAGGGGGCAGATCTCTCCCCTAGTCATCCAAGGACCCAGGTTGACCATCTTCTACAAATGGTTTTCAAGGTCACTCTTGGCACTGACCTCTCTGAAAGGGGAAGAGAAAGAGTAGCTGATGGAGTCTGAGGTTTTTATAAGCCTGTTGTTGAAGAAGCATAACTCATTTCTACCTGCATTCTATGTGTCACTGCTCACATTTAACTGCAAGGAAGTTTGGAAAATACAGTCTAGCTGTGAACCCAGGAGGAAAGAAAAAGGGGGTTTGATGCATAGGAAGGCACTTTCTTTTAAAGCTGAGACTTGAACCCAGACCATCTGACTTCAGAATTCTCAGCCAATTCTCAGCCGATCCAGTGTGCTATATTACCTTTTGAATTTTATCTGTCTTGTGGAATGACATTAATCGACCTGTTTGGTACACAAAGAAATGCGAGGATGCAGATTGACATTATAGTGATATTACACTGTGCAATTAAGATTCATGACTTCGTACAGATAAGAGATATAACCAAAATACAAATTTCACGAACTACCTTCTCAGTTTCTCACTAAGTTCAGTGACTAAATGAAGTTAATTTGTGTTAGTTTGAAGGGATTAAAATCTGTTAAACTTTGACTTTCAGTTTTTGATAAGACTAATGGATTATCCTCATTATAATGAAATGTAAACATTCCATAAACTCACAGAAGCTTTGAATTGCAAGAAACCTTAAAGTCTAAATTAACTCTAATTCTAGTCTGATTTCTTCATTTTGCAGATGAGGAAAGAACCCAGAGACCCGTAGTCAAAGTCACATGCTTTAGGGACAAAGAACTATCCACTAGAGCCCACATCTCCAATCTTTCTTTTCACAGCTTTTTCTACTCATTGTGTCATTTCCCTCAAGATGCGCTTGGGCTGCAAAACACTCCTTCCTGGGAACACATAAGAATATTATTAATCATAAAAAAAATGTTACACTTACAGTGCCTGGGAATTGGGGATGTTCTAATTCTTTATATTTTTTGTGTAATTTAGGATTAAGCAGAAAATTTGCTTTTTATCTCTTTCCCCTAGAAAAATTATATCTGTCTGTCTATCATCTATCTAAAATGGACCATTTTCCCTATGTCTTAATTTTAGATAGCTTAGGGTCATCATTTGAAATACCGGTTTTCACCATGAGGTAAATGTAGGAAGCTTGACTGCTGTATTGAGAATTACCTGGATCCCACTTTGAAAGTGGAAATTAGTCCCTTTCTCTTAAAAGTGGAGATAGAGAATACTTCTAATTAGCGTTTGTTAATTATAACCTTAATTTAAAAAAGAATGAAATCATCTAGTCAGCACATTTTTGCGTCAAGAAACAGAGACATCATCAAGTTACCTGAGGAAAAAAGGAGCTCGTTGAAACCTATTCTGTGAAATGTATTCGGGAATTTAGGAAAAATTTCAGGAAGACTTCAGGAAGGGCAGACCCCGAGGCCGCTCACAGGACTATCTGTGTTCTCTGTCTCTTACCTCTCTCTGCCAGGTGCTTCGTTCCCGCCCCCGCCGCCTCCCCGACTCCCATTCCTTAGCGCTACGACGCATGCGCAAAGCGCTCCACGGTCCCCGGACTCGTGATGCCCGACGACCTTTTGGTTCTCGTGTCCATTTCTACGTGGCAATTTTGTGGCTTTTAGTTCAAGTTTCCAGAGAGATGAATTTGATTGGTCTGGTACCTCTTTTTCAGAAAGGCCTTGCAAGCAGAAGTTGCTGGACAGTTTATAAGGGACCACTATTCCTTTAGGTCCACCTTTCTCAACACCAATTCTCATTTAAAATGTGGATGTGAAAAAAAATAAAAGTAAAAATTAAATAAAATGTGGATGTAGAAGATGTTCCCGATTGAACTGAGGGACAATGAATCTAAAATTTATCCCAGGCCTCAATCTTCCTCTGCTTTGACCCTTTCTCTTAAAAGAGACATTCTCTGGTTGAGAGTTTGCTTTTGTTAATAGATACCACACTATTAAATGAAAATTTTATGGTGATGATCCCTTAGTAGCAATCTTTTTTTTCATCCAATAATTTCATTTTATTTTTTCCTGTAAAAGTTAAACAGTTTTTTTTTTAAAAAACAAAACAAAACAGGGTTTGTAAACATGTCATTGACACTTGGCTATTTCCTCTCTGATCATACTGACTTCATAAATTACAGGAACTTTTGAAATTTCACTGAGCTATTTAAATGACCATTTCTTTTAATTAGACTGCTTCAGCATGAAAGTCTAAGAATATGCCCTATTTTCTCATTCTAATGAATTAAAGTGAGAAATTAGCTGTCTCAAAAAGTCTTTGTTTCAGCACATTTTTTCCATTCAAAGTGATTTAGAGAAACCTAAATCCACTAACTAGCTTGTATTTCACATGCCTGTCGGTGCATGTAGGTGATGCTTTATTTCTGCTTAGAAGGTGTAATACGGACTCTCCAGGGAGCTAGTCAGGCTGGGCAAAACTATTAAATAGGAGTATATGGAGGCAAACAAAATTTCAGAATCAATGAGACAAATAAGAATACAAATAAGAACTGAAATCTAATGGAGAGGAAACCAAGTAAGAATGAATTCACAGCTTGATGCTAAATTTACTCTCTTCTGTAGCTTAGGTGTCAGATTGAATTTTTTTTCACATGCATCTCATGTCAACACAATTAAATATATATATAGATTTTTTGAAATATGAAATTAGAACTTCTATAAATATATAACTTTCCCTAACAGCCATGTCTTTGTCACTTATATGCTTGTTGCATCGTTTCGATATTCATTAATTATCTTAATAGTAAAAAATAAAGATAATTAACATTTAAGTAATGTTATATGATTTAAAAGCAGTTTAATGTGCATTATCTCATTTGGTCTTTATAAGGACTCTAGGGAGCCATATTGAGATGAACAAACCAAATTCTTTACAAAGGGAATGGACTTGCTTATGAGTTTACTCAACTATAGTATAGGCCAAGCTAGGCTTGAACTCAGGAATTTCAGTTCCAGAGTCCAGGTCCTTTCTAGGCTCTCAAGCACTGCATGTGAGGATGGTGATACACTTATTGCATTCTTTCACATCGTCTGGAATTGTACTCTGTTGCATGTGTTTAGAGCTCCATAGTAAGGCTCTGTAAGATAGTGGTTATGATCATGATTTCTGTAAGCAAATTGCCTGGATTCTTATCTTTAATTTTGTCTGTTACTAGTTATTTTACCTTGGGCAATTTACTTAACATTTCTGTGTCTCAGTGTATTCATCTATAAATTGGGGATAATTATAGTTTTTCTCCTCAATGGTTATGGTGACAAAATGCACTAGTTCTCAGCACACAGAAAATATTATTAGTAGTTACCATTATTCCATAAATTGTTTACAGATATGTAAATTATTTTTTATATATGGAATGTGATATGCCTAGCTTTGTGCTCTTATTAACCTAAGGCCAGGGGGGTGAATGATTTTTATAAATATTATTCTACTGTGAGCCCATATTTCATACCTATGTATTTATGATTGGTACACAGGTGATGAATCAAATGTAACCATATTATGTGTGTGTGCATGTGTATATATAAATATATATAATGCATTCAATATTATTTATCATGTATATAATTTTTTAAAAATCTATGCATATGTACAAATTAAATGCTATTTAATTTGAATTTTTGTCCTATGGAAAAGTTTCAGTATGTAAAAAAGCAGTTGGAAAAAAAAAGTTTTGGTAAAATGCCTAAGAGACTTAATGCCTGAATATACCAGTCATAATAGCTTTAAAAAAAAGATAGAAATATTAAGATGTTCTTTAAGAGGCGGTATCTTAAGGCTATGTTTCTGAACCACTGTAGAGCCAATGGTCCTATTGTTGAAACGAGATTTAAAGGTTATAACCTTGGATGGCAACAATTAGACTTGGTGTCCCCATTTCATGAGAATTTAATGAAACCTACGTGTTTTTGCTGTCATTTCACAAAAATGTAGAAGGCAACACTTTGTGTTTATGTATCACATCTGTGGAGGAAAACTATCAGAAAGGTTTTTTTTTTTGGTTTTGTTTTTGGGTTTTTTTGGTGACTTGGGAATTGTGACATGAAAAATAATGTTTGTTCCTTTTCATTTAAATATTCTCCAGGGGGTCTTACATCATTTTAATATGATGCTACCTGATCTTCTGTGAAGCCTATTTTTTTAATTTGGAAAGCCACAATATTTGATTAGGTTACTTTATCATGAGCTCTGTTTGAATCTGTGTAGAGAATTCTAGTAACTGCTTGAATTTTTTTGTCATCTCATTAACCTTTTAAAGAAGAAACCACAGGAATTAGTTTTACCTTCTTAAATTGCTTGTTTACCATTTATTAAACACGTACCACATACTGAGCAGTTTACATGAAAAATTAGTCTTTGTCTACAAGAATTTGGTTATAATAATAAGAAATTAAGATATATAGCAGACAAGTAAGAAAACTATACATACGTGCACATATGTCATGCTTAAATTCTGCTAGCTGTATTTCCCCCTTTGAAATATTCATATTTACTGGCATATTGAAAAATTCAACAGTTGATATTTTTCCTATCCATGCCTTGAAACTCTTTGAGCACAAGATTGTCTATCTATCTATCCATCTATCTACCTAATTATCTATTTTTCATCTGTTTTATTTTTAAAGGGCTAATCATCCCTCTCCTTTCCTCCACAAAAAACTTTACACCTTCAGTTTTAATAAAAAGAACAAAGGCTGAAAGAGATTTTCACAATATTTCACTTCTCACCAAGAAACTCAACCTGTATGTTTGTGAGTTTTACTCATAGACAGTGAAGAGAAAGCATAGGACAGGAAAGCCCTGCATCTGTCAGTCTCTTCCTGGTCATCTTTGTTATTAATCTCCTTACATTTAGTAGCATGTTCTCTGAAGGAGGGTATTCCTCTCTTCCCAGTGCAGCTGCTACTTTATCCTTCTCTCCATCGTAACCAATGGTCATCATTTCACCTGCTTTCTCTTCCAAGAAGAAAGAGGCACACTTTCTTCTCCAGAGCTTTGACATACTGAACTTAGCCAATGTAATTATCCCATTGTAGGATAATTTCCTACAACCTCTCAAATTATATAAATATCTTACATATTCTTTTTCATTTTTATTCTACATTGACTCTCATAAGCTTGAATGATCCAGGTTGTGAGATATCGTGTTTCACTGACTTCTCCTCTAACTATCACCTTTGGAAAAGTGTACCCTATTGACCAATCCGGGAAGCAGTGAAAGTGCTACTGTGGAGTCAGCGTAGGCTGAGTTTGTGGCAGTAACAAGCAACCTCCTAATTTTAGAAGCTTATAACAACATACGAATTTATTTCTCATTCATATGTCCATCATTGTGGTGGAGACTCTATTCCATGTCGCTTGGGGATTCAGGTTGTTGTAGCCTCCACTAGCAAGAACATAAAAGGTCACTAGGACTGGTGGGGAGAAACAGTGAATTACACACTGGCTCTTAAAACTTTCACACAAAACTGAGATTATTTGTTTCTGCTCATAAGTGACTCATACTACTTGAGCTTTCATTTCATTGAACAAAGCCAGTCACATTCCCACATCTAAATTTAATGGGGTGGAGAAGTACAGTAGCACCTTTGTCCAGAAGGGAGGGAACCAGAAATATTTGGTGAACAGTACTAATGATTACCACAGCCACTTTGTCTTGTTATTTTTCTTGTCAGGCAAAGTAGAAATTGATTTTGATTTTGCACTGGAAAGGGGAAAACAGATGAAGAGTTATCAGTTCTCCTTTTTCTTCCAATGTATAGTAAAATTTCCTTGTCATAAAGATGGTAAGCTAGGCTTGGTGGTGGAATGATGCCTCCTTTATCGGGGGGAAAGGTCAGGGGAAGCTCACTGTGTGTTCCTGGCTGCTGGAGTCTGTGGAAGAGAACAGAGCCCCAGGCACCACCACACTCTCCCCAAACTTGTCTCAGCCCAGTGATCTGCTTACCAGCATCACATTTGAAGAAGCCCTATCAATCTCTTTCTGGCTTCCAGTAAAAAGACTTGGAGAACTATTTCATTGTGACTTAAATCTCTGTTTCCTTAAATCACTGTCAAAATTCCAAGCATTCTAAGTAATCTATCATCATCGAAACATTTATCCTCACTCTGCTCTGTAATTTCACTCCATTTTCCGTGCTGCTGTGTTTTCTGCAACTTACAGTGTGCACAAGCTGACTCCCTGCCAGGCGGTCCCACTACTCCTTCCTAGCAAATTCAGTTATCCTCTTTCTGAGGTTTCTACTTCAGACCCTCTTTTTTCCTCTCAAACATCTCTCATATTTCAGAGGAATAATAGATGAAATCAGATAAGAAACTACCTCATCTTCCACCACCTAATCCACTCACACCTGCCTGCCTCGGTACCTACATACTCCACCTTCGCTCTTTTTCAAATGGATTGTGTCCCCATAGCAATCTAATGCCAGCTTCCCGGGTGCCCTGGATCTCAATTCCTTTTTCCTTCTTAAGAACATTCTTTTTTAATAACTCATTTTCTCTCCTGTATTGTCATTTTCTGTCTCTGCTAGATCATTCAGTAAACAAGCATGCGTTCAGGACATCCACTAAAAGCTTCCCTTGACTCATTGCTCTCTCTCAGCTATTGTTCCATTTCCTTCCTCCCTTCACAGAAAAACTCCCTGAAAGAAGTTTTTATAACTGTGCAATCTCACCGCCTTTGTCTACTAAACTTATGTCAAGGATGCTTTTATTTTATCATGCCATAATTTTTTACCAAGATCAAATGCTAACAATTGCTAACGCTTACAGAAGTGCTTACCACAAGCAGACTGTGTTCTAAACACTTCGTACATATTAACTCATTTACTCTTTGATTAACCCTATGAAGATGGTGCTGTTAATATTCCTCTTTGAGACATGAAAAAAATCCTCTCTTGTCCATAGATATTAGGTAACTTGCTTAAGGTTAGTTATTAAGAGGAGCTTAGATTTGAATCCAGCTCTTCTGATTTTGAAGTCCATGCTCTTAACCACTACACTGTATCACATTTTTTTTCTTTTTTTTATTTCAGCATATTATGGGGATACAGATGTTTAGTTTATGTATGTTGCCCTTGCCCCTCCCCGCTAAGTCCGAATTTCAACTATGTCCATCCTTCAGATGGTGCACATTGCACTCTTTGTGTATGCATATACCAGTCCCCTCCTCCCCCTTCGCCTCCCCCTCCCCCTTGTCCCCTGCCATACATCCAATAAATGTTATTCTTTTATGTGCGCTTATGTGTTGATCAGTTAATACCAATTTGGTGGTGAGTACATGTGGTGCTTGTCTTTCCATTCTTGGGATACTTCACTTAGTAGAATGCATTCCAGCTCTATCCAGGAGTATACAAGAGGTGCTATATCACCATTGTTTCTTAAAGCTGAATAGCACTCCATGGTATACATATACCACATTTTATTAATCCACTCATGTATTGATGAACACTTGGGTTATTTCCACATCTTTACAATTGTGAATTGTGCTGCTATAAACATTCGGGTGCAGGTGTCTTTCTTATGCAGTATCATTTGTTCTTTTGGGTAGATGCCCAGTAATGGGATTGCTGGATCGAATGGTACTTCTACTTGTATCTCTTTAAGGTATCTCCATATTGCTTTCCACAGAGGTTACACTAGTTTGCAGTCCCACCAACAGTGCATGAGTGTTCCTATCTCTCTGCATCCACGCCAACATTTATTATTTTGGGACTTTTTGATAAAGGCCAGTCTCAGTGGAGATAAGTGATATCTCATTGTGGTTTTAATTTGTATTTCCCTGATTATTAGAGATGTTGAGCATTTTTTTCATATGTTTTTGGGCCATAAAATGTCAATTTTTATTCAGCAATTGCTTCATTCCAGGTAGCATTCTAAACATTTCATGTGAATAATCTCATTTAGTTCTTATAATAACACACGGAGAAAAAAGTGCTATCATTATAATCTATTTAAAAGTGAATACAGTGAGGCCTACAGAGGTTAAGAAGTTGTCCCATGCTAACGAGGGGGAGTCAGGATACAGTGTTTTGCTGTCTCCAAAAAAAAAGAAAGAAAAAAGACTGTGTGATCACTCATCTCCGTCATCATTGCTCTGCAAAGAAATAGAGCTCAGAGAAGGCAGGCAAATATCCCAAGATTGCAAATCCGGTGGAAGTTGCGGGTAGTCCTGAGCCTGGTTATCTGCATCCACCTGCTGCCCCTTTGCTGGCCCGGCCCTTGAAGTGTCTCGTCTCTGAGATGCACAGCCCACAAACACTAGATCTTACAACACATTCCTGATCTTTGACTGCAATTAAAGGACTTTACTAAATACCTCGGGCTGTACATCACAATGGTCAGAAAGAAAAAGTGTTATAAGAAAATGCGGGCTAAGTTTTGCTCTCCAAATGACAACTATCAACAATTTAAAGTCAATTTTTGAGAACGTCAAATCCATGGAATTTTATTTTGAACTATGAGGAGAAAACATTCATTTTTATGGAGTAGAGCGGTGATTAAGGCATTAAATTCATTCCAGTTGCGACTATGAGAAAAGTTAGAAATGAATTGAAGTCTCCATACCACAGTGCGTTAATGCAGTCACTCAAAGGGCCAATGACCGGGAACCCTCCGATGGCTCAAGTGCACCCACGAGTGTTAACTCAGACTGCACGTAGGTTCAGAAACAGCTTCTGTTTTGAATGAAGATCAAAAAAGATACTGAAATTCAATAGAATATTGTCATTATAACTCAGACATGGCAAATACTTTACTATCTAACACAAACTATAATTCTAAAATTCTTTTGCTTTTTTTCTTCTAAGGAACGAAGTGTCAGAAATTATTTTAGACATTCCTTTTATAGAAAAAAAAGGAAATACAGCTGAATATATCTGTAGGCTAGAAAATTAGTGTACAGATATTTTGCTGTTGTTGATCACAGACCCCAACATTCCAAGTAAATAATAATAAAACAGTATGCAATAGTTCTGACACAGGCTCTATATTAATCATCAGTTAATATTGAAAGTACATTTAGGACCAATAGCTATGGATCATAAAAATCCTTTGGTACGATAGACAAATAAATATTTTATGTTATCCAAATATCTTCTATCTTGGTAGACAAGTGTAGCTATTATAATAATAACTGGTATGGGACATGGGTAGTCATTCTGTACATATCTGTGCTCTGACAGTCAAAGTGTATGACAGAGAAGACCAGAGCCCACTGCAGACAATGAACACTGGCCTTAATAAACCAGAGAGACACAAATGTGGCATGTCAGTTGCTTTATTGCATTGCACTTTATTTACTTTTGGACACTATATATCAACAAAGCCACAGGTATCCTGTCTCCCACTAGGCTGTTACCAAATCACTAGAGTGTTTATTTTTTTCTGCTTTTTAGTTTCTTCAATAACATTATTCAAAAGATGAACCTATTTCACTTTAACTATGAAGTAATTTAATATGGACCATTTGAATAATAATTCTTTCTGAAAAATATATTTCATATGATGAATTTGTTACTTGGAGTTTTAGTATTTGGTAAATGTGACAATCTAAACAGTTATTACTCATTGCAAAATGATCAAAGACAAGGTCCAACTGTGTCAAGATGAAACCTTCCTGACTTGCAATAATTCTCCCATTAAAGGCCCAAACATAATCATGCCAATTCCAGAGGCAGAACATATGAACAAAGCAATCCGTTTAAAAGAGTATTCCTGCTGGGAAAACACAAAAATACAAGAAAAATAAATCTCTACTGGGAGGAAAAGGCAAATTGCAAAAATAATGAGCTTTAAAGTTAGAGACAAAGACCAACTCTCTTTAAAGATGATATAGACAAATACTTTATACCACATTGATGGACTATACTTCAGAATAAAACACTCAAGAAAAGCCATAATTTCTGTAATTGTTGTTGTCAGTAATAATAAAAACGTTTTTTTTTCCAAACTAAAACTCTTGGAACATTGATTTACAGATAGGGAAGGAATATTTTGTTTCACTGGCTTTTTCATTATTAGAAGCGTTATAAAATTAATATGATCATCAACAATCAGAACAAATCCACACTGAAGTGTGGGTTGAATGTGAAGTATGTTGGTAAGCCACTCTCATTGTGAGTGACAGGGATCTGTGCCTTCTTCTGTCACCTCATTCATGCTCCAGGTTGATTCAGTCAAGCGGTGCTGCTTCTCCCATAGCTCCACATTTGCGCAATTCAACACATTTCAAGATAAATGAGGTCATGCACGTAACCATCACCACCATCATCATTTCTTTTCTTCTTAACATTTCACATCCAACCTGAGTGTCAGCCTCATGAGGGTAGGAACAAGGACAATTCTGATTATGCTCTTATGCTCACTCTACCATCTCCATTGCCTGATACAGTGCCGGGTGCATGAAAGGTGCTGAATAAAGGTTTGTTGAATGAAAAAATGAATGAATGAATACTATTGCATGTAAATAATATCCATTCCTTTTAAATATTTACTATATTTTAAATAAAATAATAAAAACAGAGAATTGAAAAGTCTTTAATAAACACGTACTCCAATCTTCTACTCAATTGAAAATCTCCACAATGACAGCAACAGCAGTGTCAGTGCTAGGCTAGGTGTTGTGTGTGCTGTAAAACTTTTGATATCAACAGTGAGATAGATATGATTATTTTTCTTTTACAAATGGGAAAATGAGGCTTATAAGACACATGTAAATGGCCCACAGCTAGTAAGTGGCAAAGCTAAGATTGTAACTCTTGTTGGAAAAGCTCACACATCAAGTCAAATTAAGTTTAGCTAAGAGTAACAGAAAAGTTTCTAACAATCATAACTTAAACCCAAGGCTGACATGGCAGCTGTGCTCTTTCAAGTTCTTAGAAATTCGAGCTCCATCCTGTTCACTTCTCTTACTAAGACTGTGACCCTTATCCTCAGATTCCAAGGGAATATCTGTCTCTCTTTCATGGGACAAGATGGAGAGAGATTCAAAGACGAGCAGTAAGGAATACGTAACAACTGCCTGTGAAGGAAAGCCTGTTGGAAGCTAACACATTTGCTTACATCTCATTAACCAGAATGTAGACACTGTTGGGGTTGAATTGTGTCCCTCTAAATTCATATGTTGAGGTCTTAACCCCGGTACCTCAGAATATGACTTTGTTTTAAAATACATTGCAGATGTAATTTGTTAAGATGAGTTCATACAAGAGTTGGTAGGCCCCAAACCCAGTAGGACTGGTGTTCTTATAAAAACAATGCCCTGTGAAAAGACAGAACTGTGAGACAATAAATTTTTGTTGTTTAAACCACTGAGTTTGTGGTACTTTGTTAGTGCCATCCTAGCAAACCAATATAGCAATTTTTAAGATGGTTTGGAAAAAAAAAATTGCTGTTTGACGCTATGTCTAGCTAAAGAGCTTTTTAACAAAAGGAAAATTATTATTACAAGACAACAGGCAGTCTCTACCAAAGTATGCTACACTCTGAAACGTGATTTTGATGTTTAGCATTTTGTTGAATCTTTCACTATCATCTATGAATTATATTTTGATCCACCTAGAAAGAAAAAAAATGCTAGCAATTTAATTATCATAGGTCACCTGAAGTAAGTTGCATCTATTTCACAGATGTTAAATGTAAAAACAAAAAGAAATGGGCATCTTAGAATCAATGAAATATGGTAAGTGATCTATAAACAATTTAGTTACAACAGTGAGCACAGAAGACAAATTGTTTACATGGGTTATGATTCAATACTTTATGCTCTAGCTTATGTAAAACTTAGACTGACTTGCCTTACTAAAGGATTATAAGAAGTACATATAGGACAATCAGATACAGAGGATATCAATATGTCAATATGGATGTTGAAATGAATATAAATATACAAAAATAAACCATTTCTTCAATAAACTTTGTTCAAAATGGTTCTCATATATTAGTGGAATGCAGTATCAATGGTATTATTTATTCCCTTTAAAATAAAGTAATACTTGGTTTCAATTATGCTTATTCTAGAAAAGAAGAATAATTTTTGTTGTGGTGGTTCCGTGAAGTAAATTTAGGGCCCCTTTCCCTATCAGATAAAAAATAATAATATTGTGTTAATTAGGAATAAAAAAGGGGTCTAATAAATAAGATTATAAAAACTGTAAAGTCATCAAATGCAGTAGTAATTAATTTCCTTGTTAAAAGCATTTTTGCTTTTATTTTCCATTTCTTTTTGAAACTCAATCCCATTTACTTGAATTATTCGTCTCATTATATATTGGCTTTTTAGAAACAACTGGGATTCTTTCTCTTTAGTCCCAAAGGAAACTTTTAATTGTGTGTTGCCATGACAAGTTGAATTATTAAGACACATATTACCATATAATTCTACAACTTTCTAATTTTAGCGTCTTATCAAGAAAACCACTTTCTTCAGATATAGCTGAGATCTAAAAAAAAAAAGGCAAATCATCTGTTTCACAATTAACTTATTCAACCAGGGCCAGAGAAAGGAAGCCAGGATGGCTTGATGAAAGCTTTGATGATTTGGCATGTCTGAGTCCATAATCGTAGCTTAATTCAGCAACTGACCTGTAAAACAGAATCAGTTATTACTATTAATATTAATAACTATCATAGAATTTAGAGTCTCCTCATAGTATTACAGGGCATAATACAAACAATTTGAGATTCAATTGCATCAATTAACAGCAAAAACATTAGTGAAGATATTAGCTAATACAAACAAGAAAATGTGAAGAGTCTGGAGAGTACTTTTGTGCTTCTCATAAAGATTGTCAGATGTTACGGCTTTAAGCAAAGCAGCCTCGGAGGAGACCTGGGAGGTGGGCAAGTAGAATTTAGTGGTGACAGTAATTTCAGCAAAGTTGAAAGGAACAGTCAAAACATACATGGCAAAATGGAGGTGATAAATAATCCATTCTAATAATTTAAAGTAATTTTACTATTGTAAGGCAAAAATAAAGATGGTACAAAAGCAAGGACAACTGGAAGTATAGAACACTTTAAGAACTCTAGATAAGAGATTCATCTTCAACAGAAATCTATTAATTATATGAGAAAAAATTTTAAATCATAAAATTATTATAAGTTTGTAACTTTAGGACTTTAAGAAATAGAGAAAAGAATTTAAAAAAGAACTCTCTTCAACTTCTTTACAACTGAATTTGGTTTTAAAAATACCAAATGAGGAACAAATTCAGCATAAAATTCTGCTGACACAATGCCTAACTCTTCCTGATTTCCTATATGCCCAGTCTGAACTCCATTTCCTTAAAAGATTATCTCACCATAAACTCTGCCATGTGGCCTTTCCTGATTTCCATGAGCAAATACACTCCCTATATATAATACTTATTTGATTGTACATATTCTCATGGTCACTTACATGCTTGACTTATCTACATTGTAGATCTGAGGTTGGCATTCTTTTTCTACGAAGGGCTAGGCAGTAAATATTTTAGGCTTTCTTGGTCATTTGCTCTCTTTGAAAGCTATTTAATGCTGCCATTTTCAGATGTAAGAAATCATAGACAATACACAAACGAATAAGTATGACTGTGTTACAATTAAACTTTGTTTATAGACACTGAACTTCGTATTTCGTGGAATTTTCACAGACTCCATAATATTATTCTTCTCTTGATTTTTTTTTCACCCATAAAAAAATGTAAAAATTCTACTTAGACCACAAACCATACAAAAGCATGGCAGACTAGATTTGGCCCACAGACTGTGGCTTGCCACCCTGTGTTCTAGATTGCTACTCTTGTGAAGTGAGGCATCTCCTAAACATATCTATACCATCTCTATGGTATCTAATGCATTGCTTTGCACTTAGTAGATGTGCAGTAGGTATTTCTCAAAGGAAATATAGTGCTGACTTTACAGGGATAAGTTGCAGTGAATAGAAAAACGTGAAGCAAGTTCATCCTTTTTGTCTATGTCCTCAAAGTGTCTTTAAGCAGGTTCACCTATTATTCTCTTTCACAGTGTCCAGTTTAGTTCCATTTCAGTTACCACAATAGTTAATTATGCATTTATTTGTGGATTCTCTCATTTGTTATTACATTCCTTTCTTTGCAGCTGTAATAAATTACCACAAATTTAGTGACTTACAGCAACACATACTTATCTAATAGTTTTCACAGGTCAGCAGTCAGATGAGTTTGAACGAGTCTCTGCTTAGAGGGCCATGAGGGTGAATCAAGGTGTCAGCAGGGCTGTGTTCCTTTGTCAAAGCCCTAAGGAAAGTCCTCTAGGTTCATAGAAACAGTTGGCTGAATTCAGTTGCCTGCAGTTGTAGGACTGAGTTCCCCGTTTCCTTGATGGCTATCGGCCCAAGATTATTCCCAGCTTCTAAATGCCACCTCATTCCTTGACTCAAGGCCTCTTTTGCTTTCAAAGCCAGTAACCATTAAGAAATTCCTTCTCCTGCCTCATCTTTTCTGTCTTTTCCTCTGCCTTTGACCTGTATGTGACTTCAGATAACCTTCTCTGCTTTTAAGGGTAGATATGATTAGATCGCCCCCCTCATATGGTCCAGGATAATCTCCCATGGAAAGATGGGTAAACTTAATCACAACAGCAAAGTCCCTTTTGTCATGTAACATAACATATTTAGAGGCTTTAGGATTTAGGGCCTGGAAATTTTGGAAGGGTTGGGGGACATTATTCAACATACTGCATTTACCGTCTATCCCATTCAACTGTAAGCTCCATGAACAAAGGCTCTCCCTCTTTTACCACTGTTGTATACCCAGCATCTGACATATTAGCCAGATACATAATAAGTGCACAATAAATCTTTCCTGAATTAAATAATGAGTGAAGGAATAAATGAATGAATTAACGAATTAATAGGTGGATCTAGGGTTAAATAGGAAAATCTAAGCTTGAATTAAATACTTAGGAGTCTTCAGTTTATCTGAAGGTAGACATTATGAGATAGTGGCTAAGAAAAACACAGATGTTCAGTTTGGGAAGAAATAGATTAAAACTAGTGATTTCCCTGTCACTTATTAGTTGAGTAATCTTGAGGGGTCTTTACTTAGAATCCATGTGCCGCAGTTTCTTCATATCAAAATTGAGAAATCAAAACCTCTCCCCAGGAGGTGTGCCAAAGACTAAATATGTATGTGTATTTATATATTTTCTGGATACCACAGTGCCTAGCTCATAGTAAGCTCTCATTTTGTTATAGCCGTTACAAATGTTACAGGTATTTTGACGTCTTGGTACTTAATGGAATTAGCTTAAGCACAAAGAGAAGAGCAGATGGGAGAAGAGGGGAGAAGAGAACGGGGGTTCAGAGCAGAACACCACTAACCCTTTAATATTTAAGAAGCAGATTATTAAAGAAAAATAAGAACAAGTGATTAAAGAAATAAGAGAAATCAAGAAGAGCACAGTCTTGGAAACAAAAAGGGAAGAAGAAAGAGTTGGAAGGATAGACTGATTCACAGTTTCAAACGCTGCAACAATATCATGTAACATAAAAACCGAAGTGAGTTCATTACATGATTGGGTAAAGATGCCAGTGGCGGTTGAATAAGGAAGGTTCAGCGAAGTAGTGAGGAAGATGCTCAATTATAGTAGGTCGAAGGAGAAACGGAAGAGACAGAAACAAGGAGGGAGAAAACGGAGTGAGCAAGGATGATCTATTCTTTCCAGAAGCTTGACTTTGAAGGAAATAAGAGAGATAGATCAGTACCTTGGAGACAAATTTTGGTCAGAAGGGTTGACATGAAGGGGAATTTGGGTTTTATGTGTTGACTTTAATGTCCTTTGCTCATTCCTGACCACAGCAATTTAAATCTCTTACCCTCTTTTCACGCCCCATCTCCCCGCACCCCGGGACGTGCTCAGCAAAGAAGCTTGTCTGTACTGTGCAGAACAAGACAACCATTAGGTAGGAACTTTCTTAGCTCCTCAATACCCCTCTCTATTCTTCCCCCCCGACATCTCAAACCCTCAAAATGTCTTATTTTCTGCCTTGTTGACATAGGGGAAGTGATAAACCTTCCTATACCAGAATGATTCTACTTGTACTTTGAATCACTTCCCTATTTGTCTTCTTACCATGATCTTGAAAAATTAACTACTCATACATCCATTCTTTTCATTATAACGTGGAAGAAGCAAAACCTTACTACGTTATTGTAGACTAAATTAGATAAGCATGAATAGAATGCTTAATCTAATGCATGGCATTGGTAGGCACTCATTAATATCTTTTCTCCCTTGTTTCGAATATCGCATGTCTCCCGTATTGCTTGTTCTTTCTTCCTTTATGCTTTTCTCCCCAAGATCTTGTCTTCCTCTGACATAGTGTGTTATTGGATTTTTGTGTCATTGACTTTCTGTTCTACTGTTTAAGGGTTACCAGTTCTTTCGTATTTCTTGCCCAGTACATGCCCATTTTCTTTCATCTCTTAAGAACTGCAATTGCAGTTCTAGTTAGTGATTTTCCCACATCCTTTCTACCTAATCTGTAATTCATACTCTTATGATGTCATCAGTTCTTCAGCATTGCTTTTGGGAACACTGCTCTTCATGGCTTTTCTACTTCATACAGTCTCCTTCCTTTCTCATCTCCTTACTCTTTGACTTAACATCATATAAGCAGCGAATAGAATGTCACTTATTAGATATAAGTCCCATGAAGACAAGGACATTATCTGTCTTGTTCACTGCTGTATTCCTCAGACCTTAAATATCAGTTGTACCTTGAATGTTGCTGGAATGAATTAGAACATGTCCCTGCCTCCAGTGTCTTCTGCCTGAATATAACAGCTTCACCAAACTGCATGCCAAATTTGTTTCTTTGATTAAAACTTTTTTGTATATTTCAGGCCCAATTACCTAAGTATCTACTGAATAGTTGCTCTTGAATGTCTCACAGACTTCTCAAATTTTGCACACTCAAAACTAAATTCAAAAACGTTACTGCCACCCCCCACCTGTTTCTACTCAGGGTCCCCTGGCTCAATGAAAGCCATCACTACTGTCCAGCTGTACTAACCAGTCAGAGTCATCATTAACTAACTCATGTTACTTACTCCCCCTATCCAATCCTTTACCAAATCTACAGACTTTCCTCTTGCATATCACTTGTCTCTGTTCACTTCCTTCCATCACCATTACTAATACTCAAGTCAAGCAATCATTATCTAGCTTAGACTAGTGCAGTAGTCTCCCTACTGGTCTCTTCCTATCCATGCATAGGCCTTGGACAATCCATTCTCCACATGGTGGTAAGAACCATATTTTCAACTGCAAATTTAATCATGTCACTCCCTTGTTGAAAATGTTGAAATGAAAATACTAAACATGGCCAACGAAGCTGTACATATTTAGCTCCTGCGTCCATCATCAGCTTAATTTTTTCCATTCTCTGTTCAGTCCGTATTCTCACCACATTCTCTATAGGTGATGTTCTTCCCACTTTGAGATCTTCAAAGAGGCAGTTCTTTCGCCCAAGCTCTTGCAGTCGGCCGCACGTCAGCTGGTTGGCTCTGCCTCAGCAGGTGTCCGGCTGTCAGATAGGGCACCTCCGCTCTCCTCCGCATGATCTCTCAGCCTCTTGCTGGCGATCCTGGATTTGTTCTATGGCAGAGAGAGGGCCCAAAATAAGAAAAAAAAACTCACAAGACAAAACCAAAATTCAACCAGTGGAGAAATAGGTTACTGCCAGATGGGAGAACTGCAAAGTCACATTGTTAAGGGTATATATACAAAGAAACCATTATCTGAGCCCATAAATACAATTGATCTTCCAATAGTCAAATCTCAGGAAAGGGAAGAGTAGTTGTTTCGTTTTTGTTTTCTCCACCCTTAGACTAAATTATAGAGTAGAGGTGAATGCAAATGTAAATACATTAATATATATCGAATTGAGTATTGGAAGATATTTATGACTCAAAACTTCTCTAAAAGTAGTAGAAAAGTTTTCCTATTAATAGGGTAGAGGCTGTAAGAATTGTAATGAATATTTGGGGAATGAAAAGTGGTATTTGTTTTCTTTTAAAGATTATGATAGAGATACAATTTATCTGGGCCTTGAAATAAGTACTTTAAAAATCAAGGAAATTTCAGGAGGAGTCCAGGGAGAATAAAACAAGTTAAAAGGTTGATTTTTAGAGTAGGAGAAATTCCCCAGGCCTTCCCTGTGTAAGTGACTTCCTCTGTTTCTCTTTATATTCCCAAAATTGTATATCCCTATTTTAAATAATAGCTCCATGTACCTCTCTTAATAATATCTGTCAATGTTGAAATTTTACATTGCTTTTTATAAGCTTCTGCAGAAAAGAGAGAAGACACTCTGAAACTTTTACACTTCTTTGAATATAAATGTTTTATATATGAAAAGGACGTGTCGGCCGGGCACAGTGGCTCACGCCTGTAATCTTAGCTCTCTGGGAGGCCGAGGCGGGTGGATCGCTCAAGGTCAGGAGTTTGAGACCAGCCTGAACAAGAGTGAGACCCCGTTTCTACTAAAAATAGAAAGAAATTAGCTGGACAACTAAAAAATATATATATAGAAAAGATTAGCCGGACATGGTGGTGCATGCCTGTAGTCACAGCTACTTGGGAGGCTGAGGCAGGAGGATCGCTTGAGCCCAGGAGTTTGAGGTTGCTGTGAGCTAGGATGACACCATGGCACTCTAGTTGGGGCAACAGAGCCAGATTGTGTCTCAAAAAAACAAAAACAAAAACAAACAATCAATAAAAAAAGCAAAAACAAAGAAATACATTGCTAGTATTATTGAAGCCCTCTGCACACGTCTCACTCAATGCCCCTATTGTTGCTAGGTATTGTTTTCTACCTTTGTGATTTTAGTATTAATAAATACACCTGCATCTGTAAGCAAATAGTATTTAGGTTTCTATGTTATTGGACTTTATATAAATGATTAATTTTCAATGTTGCGTAGCACACCCTTTATATGTATATATTATATGTATATGTATGTGTGTATGTGTTGAGATATATATTCATAATTTTAAACATTCTCTGATGATAGGTATTTGGATACTGTTTCAGGTTTTTTGCTATTACAATGTAGATACATTCACTCATTTTTTCTGGGATACATGTGCAAGAATTTCTCTCAGGATTATACCTAATAAATGAATTTTACATTTTGACATTACTAAACAAAGACAAATAGTTTTCCAAAGTAGTTTTACAGAAATAAACTTTCATCAGAAGTGAATAAGAATTCACATTGTTTCACCAATACTTAGTTGCATTAGACTTGTTAATTTTTGCCAAGTGGTTAGAAATAAAATAGTATCACCTTATAGTTTTAATATGTGTTTCCCTGGTTTTTAATGAGGTTGAGAATCTTTTCATATTTTTCTTGGTCCATATGTCTCATATGTTTGATATTTCATATGTTTATTGGTAGACATACTAATTTTTCCCAAGATTTTATTCCTATTATTCCCCATTGTATAAATTAGATCTTTTGATAAGATAATATCTCCTAGCATCTTATTTACTTGAAAATATCTTTGTTTCACCCCCTTTGGAAAAATTGTTTGAAATATACAATTCTTTGTTGACAAATATTACCTCTATAACTTGCAGATATTTTTCCACAATCTTCTGATATTAAGAAGTTCAATTTTAGCCTAATTCACTACTTTATAGATAATATTTATTTTATCTCTCATGGCTATTATAAGTCCTTGTCTTTAGTGTTCCGTGGCTTTATTATGTTGTGACTACATATGGATTTCTATATATTTCTTTTGTTTAGCTGATATATTGGTTTTCGAGTCTGAATTTGTAATTTTCATGAATTGTCAAAAATTATAAACATTGTACATCCTCCATTCTTTTCTATTGCCTTTTAGAATTCCAATGAGACACGTTAGGTCTTCTTGTTCTTTTTTCTTTGCCACTTAAGCCACTTAAATCTTGAACTTCTTTCAAGGTTTCTGTATCATAGCATCTCTGTGCTGAATTTATTTGATTTTATAATTAATCTATGCATAATCATTATCATTAGTTTATAATCTTTTACTTTACAATTTGTATTTTCTGCTATACCTTACATTTAATTCATCCATTGAAGTTTTAATTTAAATTACTATAGTTTTTAGTTCTAGAAATGTGCAGAAGAAAATTATTTTCTGTATTCCCACACATTTTTCAACCACCTCGATAATGATGTTGTCAGTTGGGTTGTGGGTAGACATGGTATGAGTCACTTCCAAAAAGAATCGAGATGAAATGGTTTTCTCTTTTTCAGCTGTCCCTTAGCTTTAGCCAAGAACAGGACCTTATGTCAAGAAGGCAGAGCCATGTGATTCATCCGCTTGGATATCTTAAGTTGCTACACGGAAGGCCAAGGGCAATCACCTGTTCCTAAGCAGGCTTTAAGGAATACAAGGAACTTTTGTTGTTGAGGTGCTTTTTGCTACAGCATAGCCTAGCATACCCTGATTAATGCAAATTTCCAGTATGTCCTCTTTCAACCCTATTTGTTTATTTTTTATATACTCTTATTCTCTGGCTACTTTTTGAATATATATGTTTTAGTTCTCTAAGCATTTTACTCTTTCTTCTTTTATATTTTATAAGCAATGATTTCAATATCTGATATCTTTGGGGGTTAAATCGATTTCTTGTATTTTTCTAAATGTATTTGATAGTTCTTTTAGTTGTACGTTCACATTTCATTGCACTTAGTCTGTGGAAGAATATGATGAAGCTGGGTTAAAGATGATTTCCTCCAGAGAGGATTTGTATAGGCTTCTGCTGCAGATGGGACATCTGGACAAACTGGGACTACTGTCTTTTAACCTCTCAGCTTCCGGTCTCCCAGACCACCTACGTAGTATAAATTAGAACCCTAGACAGGCATGAGGCAAACAAGCCTAGGACATACATTCTGAAGAGCCACTTCTCCTGTCCCCATCACTAGTTCTCACCAAAACAGACAGGCTTTCATGTTACTTCATTTTCTTGCCAGTGAATTTTCCAGCCTGCCCTTTCAGTGAGGGCAGCCTCTTGGAGAAGCAAGATTTTGTTAAAATTCTCCAATCTGATTTCCCCCACTTCCATGATTTATTAATAATATTCTGATCCCCATTTAACTATTCCCTAAAATTCCAGGTTTCAGTATTGTCATATTTCTCCTCCCCATGCCCAAAGAAAAGCCCCAAATTTAATGTTGTCTTGCAATTTTGATTTCAGTTTTTAAATCCTTCTGTGTTGTTGAGGGAATAGCAGATACTTGAAGATTTCCTTTACTGTCTTGAGAACTCAACTATGCATTTTAAAATATGATTATTTTAGCTTAGCTCATGTCTATATATTTGCAGAAGAAGGGCTTGAAAGACACAAAACTATGTATGGCTTTACACATAATTATGATCCCACCACTTAGTACTGTATGAACACAAAAGTATTTATTTAATAAATGTTATAAGGCCATTTATATGGAAGAAAATTCAACAACACAAAAATAAGAACAACTCAATTTTTTTTTGATTTCTCAATACCTCAAACATAGAGAAAAATACAGAGAATAAATATAAAACAACCAGGTTCTGACTACCCAAACATTATAAATATTTAATTCCTCTAAATGTGCTTCAATCTTCTTTTAGAATAATACAATTTTATGAAAAACAAATAACTTCCAATTAGAGCCAATTGATGAGTACAGGATTTATTTATGCAATCTTTCAATTAACATAAGTTGACTTAAAATAAAATATCATACATGATGCTTAGCACTGGAGAGTCAAATATAAATTATATGATTTAAATCACTTACATTTTAGGTCAATACTGGAGCTATGACTTTCAAAATAATATTTTACTATGATTGTATTATTGGTAATTCAATCTAGTTCCATAAACATTTATTGAGCACCTAGGGAAAATCTAGTACTGAAAATAAAGAATGGGAAAAAAATGCTATAATTATAAGGAAACTTCTTTATTACTTACTGACACTGTATATCTAAAAAGAATTGACTCATCTATATATGTTATCTCTTGCCTTTCACCTCTATTTGGATTATTTATTAATCCTTGATAAAAAAGATCAATATATTGCACATTCATTTATATATATTCAATACCAGTGAGATAAAATATAATTATGAAAGTACTATCACATAAAGAAGTACCAGATAGAGCTATTATAGATACTTAGAGATGAGCTATGCCTCTCTCATTTCCTGTACTTTACTTTACAAGTAGATATAATACTATTTCTTCCATTATGAATTGAAATATTCTTAAATTTGTTGAAGAATTTCAATAAAGCCAATGAAAAGAATTATTAATCCCCTTGGATAGTAGTGGGAAATGCACTGTAATTGGTAGGTCTCATATCGGAGTTCTTGGAATTTCTCCAATGGCATTAGCAATTGGTCATCTTAATTACATGGTCCATTAGCTGAAATCTGCATTACAAAACTACCATGCACAATTCTTGCCAACTCTGATCCATTCATTTCGAGGTCAAAGTTTCCTTGCTCATTGCAAAATGAAACTAGATATATTAAGTTAAACTATTTCAAGCTCATTAAATATACAACCTCCAGTTATTCACCATATCACATACAGAAAATAACTGCAATTCTAGAGACCATGTCCCTAATACTTTAAGGGTTTTTTATGCTGTAAGGAAGTTCTGCAAAAGATGTGGATGCATTTGAAAATTTTAAAAAGAATATATTAACCTCTAAGCTTCTACTTTCTGTGGCTTATAACTACCCACAATGTTGACACAAACATATCAGTCTAGCTGTTAATAATCATTAGTGTGATTCTAAATAAAAAGTCAATTCAGAGCCAAACTCATCATTGCCAGCAACCATTTAGGCCAGAAGCATCCATAGAACCTTAACTGAAGCTACTTTCTAATGTTTCTTTTAGCACAGTCCTTACACAAAAGTGCTTAGATAATCAACTAATATTGAATGAATATATTTCCTTCAATTCATTCCTTTACTTATTCAAATATTAACATTTTTTTGAGCATTTACTATGTGCTTCATGCAGGTGCACCAAGATAAATAAAAGATACTCCCTGCCCTCAAGACACTTGTGACCCAGCCCATTCTATGCAAATTTTTCAACAGAGTGAAAATTTATCAAATGTTGTTGTCTGTCACAGACCTTTCATTTCTCTATTTTCTGTGAAAAGATATGATAAAAAATTTATTCAGATTCCTTGTGAAAATTGAAAGACTTATTCGTATACATTTCTTGAATCTTATTTAATTTATCAAAATATTGAGGTTAACCTAGAATATAGTATTTGATGAATTCAGGCTAGCATTGCTCTAAATCACAAATACTTTTGCAAATTACCCATAGGATAAGTCGTTTAGAATTTAACCAGTACTGAAGATATGCTTATTGATTTATATTGCAGCCTCCAGCTTTCCCTCAATGAAAATGGTAACAACAGGTGCCTGTTTTCCATCTTCCTGTGTTTCTTTTTAGTTCCCCTAAATTGTTAAAAGATCACTGAGAAAATTTCAAATACATATGCAAGTGCTTGCAGTAAGTGCGCTCCAATTCTTGTGAGTTGGAAGAGCTGCTAAGCAGTCTCCTACAGTCTTTTCACTCAAGCATGATTTCTTATCAATGCTTATTCTAAACTTCCTCATCTAAAGATACCCCTTTTGAAGGTATTTTTGAAGGGGTGATATGAAAAATATGGAAATGGTTGAGCAGAACTACTTCCTTGAACACCTTGCATTACACATTCGGCTTCAGTGAGTAGTAGTGCCTTAAATTTCTTCATGCCTTGAACAAAACAATAAAAATTAAATTAAATTAAAAAGCCTTTCTGTTGTTCATACATTTTTCTCATTGCAGATCTAAGCATCCATGATACATCTTATATTGTTCTGTGTTACCCTAATGTACATCTTCAGCGAAATAGCATCCAGACCATTTTTTCTACCAATTCTTTTAAAATTATGTCTTACTGTATTGCTCTTATGTTTTCCTGGATTGCTCTCTATCCAGCTATATCTATCGCTATATATTATCTGCCCCATTTTCTTTCTCATTAGGATCAGTTGCAATTGTAGAGTCTGATATTCATTTTGGGAGTCTCCCAGCCTTCTTAACTCATCCTCTCTTTTAGTAGGTCAAGCAGTGGGATCAAATCTGTTGTGGTGGAAGCTTTAGAGATGGTATTACTAAAGTCAAATCATCTTATACAACTCCGGCTGTCTGGAAATGGGAATAAAGTAGTTTCCTGGAAGAAACTGTGTAGATAGGAAAAGCTCTATGTATTTCAATCTACTTTCTTAACCTATTAGTCCCCGGGGAAAGAGATAAAAGGACCATTAAAGTGGTAGAGAGGTATCCTGACCTTGTAATTGCACCCCAATTTCTGACAATGGCTATCTCCTTGTGATCAGAGAGGAGGCTGCTAAGGCTGAGGAGTTTCAGTGAAGATGATTTCCTTTGGAGGTGGCAAAGATGAGGGGAACAAAAGCATACTTCATGCATTTCTTAAACTGTAGGTGCAAAGTTACACAGTGTTGTTGAAATAGATTAGAAGGAACTGGAATAACCTTCTACCATCCTGGAAGCTGAGACAAGTGAGAACATGGGAGAGGTGGCAATTTTAAAGATATTGCCAAAGAACAATATGGTTATTATATTATTGTTATTATCTAGTGATGTGACCATATCTCTAGGCTTACATTGCCTGGGAATGACTTCCCTTTGAAGAATTCATATTTTCCTTTTGCAGTGTTTTGGGCATCTGATTATGATCAGCGTTCCATTCACTAGGAACTGGGAACCCTCCAATGACAACGCCGTTCTAACAAGGATCTCATCATTCTCTTCTTAAAAAACAATTTTTCCTCTTTAAGTATTAAGAGTAGGTCCCATCACTTCTTCTATTTCCTCACTGATTAAACTTGAATAAAAATTTCAGTAGCTACCTGAGCAGTTGAAGATTTGAGAAGAGAAATAGGCATTAGTTGAGTGTCTGCTATGTTCTAAGCATGCATATTTTTATTCTCATCTATATTATTATATTTAATTTTTAATATCTCAAACTTTATATTTTGAGTACAGTGATACTCACAGAGTTTAAAATCTAGAAACAGAGTTACACGGCTCTCCACCGGACTCCTGAGCCTGTCTGCGTATACCGGCATACTACTGCCATAACCAGGAAACCCCGATTTTCTTTCCTTTTATTCTCATCCACAGCAGACTCTTTGTTTAAAGGTAGGGACTGACCATTCAGTGTTACTGGGCTTTTCTCCCTGGCAGATTAGGTTCTATTTCTACATCTACCTCCCTACTTACCTGTCTAATGCTATCGCAGCTGCAGCCCATTGGGAAGTCTCTGTCCTTCCCACCAGGACTCAGTCCTTCTCCTCATTCCCTACCACACCAAAAAACTCAACTGAATCTTTCTGATTTGGTTAGAAATTAAGAAGGGAGTTCGCAAAAGTGCTTTCCATAACTCAAGACACAAAACTTTACTTTGAAATTCCTGTTTCCCTTCCAAGTTAGGTCCACAGTACCCAGTTCCTCTCCCTTTTAAACTCTACCTTTACAGCGTCTCACTCTCCTTCCCCCGGTTCTACACCTCCACCTCAGCCCTTCTATGTGTTTCATTTTTATCAAATGTGGATTAATTTATCTCCTCTAATACAGTACATACCATAGTCATTATTTACATGTCTTCAAGTTGACAAAAGGACAGCAAATAAAAGATCTTCCCATTTGTTATCTTGATCCGTCCTCCTTAGAAAGTGACTATAAAACTATTATATGACATACATTTTTCTGTTACATATTTAACACTTTAAAAATGTCTTTTATGGTCAGGACATCATGTGAAGTGTTAGGAAAGTAGAAAGAAATGATATTCAATCACTTAGAAATTGGCCCCCAGTCCATAAAGGCACTTACAGGTAAATACCTAATCAGGTAAACAGGATGTCAATGGATATATATTCAGGTAATACAGATAGGAAATTAGGCATTAAAAGATGAGAAGTGAGAGAGCTTGAGTAAGACACCAGTCACGTACAGAGTTCTTAACTGAAAGTTTGGTCAAGGATGTTGGTCCACTTCTAGGTGGGAAGAATTCTTGAAGAATTATTAAGCTCAGAAATCATGAATAATGGGAGGAGACAATGCTGTGTTTTGTAAGCATAATTAGACTCAAAAAGATGCATATGAAGTGTTCTTGTGTCCCATCCAAAAGAGTCTCTCTTGGTTTCTTACCCATGCTTTGGATCTCCATACCATGCCTAGTCCCGCTGTTCCTGGCTCCATTTGTAATTGTCTTGTCCTGGAATCTTCCTCATTTTTATCCCCTTATCATATCATTTCCAGTGTTTTTCATAAAACTTTTTTTGTAGACTTGGACAAGCTTATTTCCCCCACTGGCCACTGAATTTTCACATTAAAGGAATCTTAGTAACACAATCTCGTGATAAATGTAAAAGATACAGGTCATCCTAGGGAAAAGATTTCATCTTGCAGTACTATAAACCGTGGCCTAAAAAAGCAAATTCTGTTCCCTAACACAATATTTGTAGCCAGTCAGCTTACCCTGTATTCTCTGTTCTCTTCCTAAATCCTATGCTTTATGAGAAAGAATAGACAAAATACTCCCCATAGTTCTAACTCCTTCTCTTTTTTCCCTTAAGGTAGCAGATACTATATACAAGTTTCTTTCTAGTATTCCCTGATCCCTGCTCTTCCCTACAACTTACATGTGCCATTTTACTCATGTAACACATATTTAAACAAACCTGATTCTGTTAGCTTCTGAAGATACTAATGCAAAAGATGACCTCAAAGAGCTTAAGTGGGAAAAACTATGCACATGATGACTGGATGGGATATTGTGTCTTCAGCGTGTTATAAAAACCCAGGGAATAGGCACTTATTTCTCAACTCCATTGGAGGACATGTGTGGAGGCAGCAGGCACAGGGAAGGCCTCCAAGAGTGTATAACACTTGAACTGTCACTATTGCAATCAATAGCAATATCATCTGTCAAAATGTTTAAACCAGAAGCCAAGAACTCAGCCATTCATTCCCCCAAACATCTCCTGCAACAAGTTCTGTTGATGCTGCTTATTGCTTCCTTAACGTCACTTAAAAATTTCCAGTTTTCTCTATCCTCTGCCCTTATTTATACTCCTATCTTTCTGTAGAATACAGACAGTCTCTAACTTATAAATAGTTCCACTTACAGTATTTCAGCTTTATGATAGTGCAAAAGTAATACACCTTCAGTAGAAACCATACTCAAGTACCCATACAACCATTCTGGTTTTCACTTTCACTATTCACTATTCACTTTCACTTTACACTATTCAATAAATTACATGAGATAGTCAACACTTTGTTATATAACAGTCTTTGTGTTAGATGATGTTGCCCAACCATAGGCTAATGTAAGTGTTCTGAACAAGTTTAAGGTGGGCTAGGATAAGCTATGCCATTCAGTAGGCTAAGTGTACTGTATTAAATGCATTTTCAACTTAGATATTTTCAACTTATGATGGGTTTATTGGCACATAACCCGATTGTAAGTTGAGGAGGATCTGTATTAAAACAGCCTCTTAGATTAGACATTCTTACTGATTGCAGAATCATTCCCCCTCCAATCCTTAATTTGACTTTTTTTTCCTTTGATAAAATTCAAGACCTAAAACTCCTCAACGATTGTCAGATGTTCTATAGATAAAGTACAAACCCCTAAACATGTCTCAGCTTGTTCCTTGAGGCCACACAGTGCGGTGGTTAACAGCATGAATCCTGGAGCCTAGGTTTGAATTTTATCTTCTACTTTTTGGGGGTGTTGGGCAAGTACTTAATTTATCTTCAGCCTGAGAATTCTTATTTTTAAAATGGAAGGATTTCTTCATATGATAATAGTGTGGACTACATGACATAAAGTCTCTAGTGTTTTTAGAATACTACCTGGTACATAGTAAGTAATAGATACATAGTAGCTATATTTATTATCTCTCCAGCTTCATCTTTCCTCCTATTTCTCTCTCTCTCTCTCTCTCTCTCTCTCTCTCTCTTTCTCTCTTTCTCTTTCTCTCTTGCTGCTTATGTGGGACAACTCTCCTTGCTGCTTCTATAAGGCAACAGAGTTTCCCATATCTGTATCTTCCACATGCTTCTTTCTCTGCCTTGATCTATCTTCCACACCTTCTCCAAATCTGCCTGACACCAACTGACCTTTTAAGTCTAACTATGGATATAATTTTCTGTCTCCAATTCCCCAGTACCAAGACAGATACTTTTCCCATTTCTTCTCTCCTTTGCATACTTTATCCCAGCACTAATCACTTGGTATTATAATTGTTTCATTGGTCTCTTTCATTGGATTGTAAATTCCTTAAGGGCTTATTTCTCATTGTCTTATTCCTCATTGTCTACCCAATACCTAAAACCAGAATGGACTTTTATAGCTATATTAGTTGTTTTGTTTTTTTGTTTTGAAGAAAATCCTCACACTTTATTAGAAGCATTAAAGAATACCTAAATAAATGTGGAGACATAGATATTCATGAACAGAAAAACTCAGCAAAGATGGGTATTTTCTACAAGCTCATCTATAGATTTAATTCAATTCTTTCTTTTCCAGCTTTATTGAGGTATAATTAGCAAATAATTTAATATATTTAAAGTGTACAATATGATGTTTGATATATATATTCATTATGAAATGATTACAATGATCAAGCTAATTAACATATCACCTTAAACAGTTTCTCTTTCTTTTTGTGTGTATGATGAAAACACTGAAGATCAACTGTCTTAGAAAACTTCAAGTAGATGATATTAATACAATATTATTAACAATAGTCACCATGCTCTACACTAGATATCCAGAATTTATTCATGCTGTAGAACTGATACTTTGTACCTTTTGACCAACATCTCCCTATTTCTGCCATACTTCAGATCCTGGCAACCACCACTCTACTTTCTGCCTCTCTGTGAGCTCAACTTTTGTGGATTCCACATATATGTGAGATCACACAGTATTTGTCTTTCTTTGCCTGAGTTATGTAACTAGGTATAATGTGTTCTAGGTTCATCTACTTTGTCACAAATGACCAGATTTCTCTCTTTTTCAAGGATAAATAATATTCCATTTTATATAACATTTTTATCCATTCATCATTGATGGACACTTAGGTTGATTCTGTATTTCAGCTATTGTGAAACCATGGGTAAGTCAAAAATTCATGTTATTTTTGAATATGAGTTCCGTTGTGGAACTAATGCAGTGCAGATAGCTCAAAATATCAATGAACTTTTTAGAAAAGATGTGGTTAATGAATGTACGGTACACTGACAGTTTGAGAAATTCCATTCTGGTGATCTTAATCTTGAAAATGAGCCATGTGGGCAACCGGAAACCAAGGTGGATAATGATGAGCTAAAAGCTGTAATGAAAATGAATCCATCTCAACTTATGAGAGAATTAGCAGCAAGATTTGATATTAGTATTCTAACAATATTGGACCATTTGAAACAAAGCAGCAAGATAAAGAAGCTGGAGAGATGGGTACCGCATGAATTAAAGAGCATCAGAAGAGAAATCATCTGGAAGCTTGCCATTCTTTGTTGTCATGACATAAAGGTGAATCACTTCTACACTGTATTGCTACATGTGATGAAAAATGAATTCTTTTTGACAATCACAAGCATTCAGTACAATGGTTGGGTAAAGATGAAGTGCCAAAACACAGTCCAAAACTGAATATGCATCAAAAAAGACTAACGGTGTCTGTTTGGTGGTCCAGTGTTGATATTATCCACTACAGCTTCATGAAACCTGGTCAGTGGATTACAATGGATGTCTACTGCAACCAATTGGATGAAATGATGAGGATACTTGCTATGAAGCAGCTGAGAGTGGTCAACAGAGACAGGCCAATCCCCTTGCAAGACAACACTCTACCACATGTTGCACAAACAGCACTGCTCAAACTACAGCAGCTGGACTTGGAAACTCTCTGTCATACACCATATTCACCAGACTTTGCACCAACTTCCTACCACTTCTTCCAGGCTTTGGACCACTTCTTGCAAGGAAAAATATTCAATTCTCAACAAGCTGTGGAAAAGGCCTTTCGCAATTTCATCACCACTCGCTCTCCAGGCTTCTTCGCTGCTGGCATAAATAAGCTACTGTCAAAATAGCAAAAATAGTAAATAAATAAATAAATAAGATAGCAAAACTATGTTGATAGTTGAGGTGCATACTTTGATTCATCGTACTGCTTCTTGTTTGAGATATAATAAACTACACTATTGATTCGAAATCAGACATTTCATATTTAATGATCTAATATTTCTTCATGATTCAGTCTTGATAGGTCATGTGTTTCTAAGAATTTGTTCATTTCTTTAGGTTATCCAATATGTTGGCATATAATTACTTATAGTAGTCTCTTATGACGCTTTCTGTTTCTGGGTATCAATTGCAATGTTTTCTCTTTTATTGCTGATTGTATTTATTTGAGTATCTTTTCTCCTTTTTTTAGACAAGCTAAAGTTTTGTCAGTTTTCTTTATCTTTTAAAAAAAAACTCAGTTTCATTGATAATTTTAATTGCTTCTCTATTCTCTATTTCTGCTCTAATCTTTACCATTTCCTTTCTTCTGCTAACTCTGGGCTTAGCTTGTTCTTATTTTATTCCCCTGAGATGTAATGTTATCTGAAAAGAAATATTTGAGATGTTTCTTTTTTATTAATGTAGGTACTTGTCACTATAAATTTCCCTTTCAGAGCTGCTTTTGCTGCATTTCATAAGTTTTGGCATTTAATGTTTGTTTGGTATTTAATGTTTGTTTAATGTTTCTATTGTCTCAATTTTTTAATTTCTCTTTTGATTTCTTCTCTGATTCACTGATTGAGAGTCTGTTCTTTAATATTTATGTATTTGTGAATTTTCCAATATTTCTCTATTATTGATTTCTAGATTCATGCCACTGTGGTTGATAAAGATACTTGATAAAATTTCAATCTTCTTGAATGGGTTAAGACATTTTTTGTGGCTTGACATATTTTATAGAGTGCTCTATGTGTGCTTCCAAAAATATGTATTCTGCTGGTCTTGGATGAAATGTTCTATGTATGTGTGTTAGGTCCATTTGGTCTCTAGTGTTGTTTAAGTTTGCTATTTTCTTATTGAGTTTTCTATCTGAATGATCTACCCATTGTTGAGAATACGGTATTGTAGTTCCCTACTATAACTGCATTGCTGTCTATTTCTCCTTTCAATTCTGTTAATATTTGCTTTATACATTTAGGTGCTCTGATGTTGGGTGCATATATATTCTAAATTATTATATCCTCTTGATTAATTGACCCCTTTATCATTATAGAATGATTGTCTTTTGTGTTGATTTTGAACTTAAAGTCTGTTTTGTCTGATATATCTATAGCTACCCCCATTCTCTTTTGGTTACTATTTGTATACAATATCTTTTTCAATCCCTTCACTTTCTACCTATCTGTGTCTTTAAAGCTAAAATGAGTTTCTTAGAGTCAGCATACAGTTGAATTTTGGTTATTTTTATTTAATCCATTCAGTCATTCTGTCTTTAGATTGGAGAATCTAATCCATTTACATTTAAAGTAATTGTTGATAGATTAGGACTTACTATTGCCATCGTATTCATAGTTTTCCAACTGTTTTGTAGTTCCTCTGCTCCTTTCTTTCTCTCTTGCTGTCATCCTTTGTGATTTGATAGTTTTTTGCTGTGATATACTTTTATTCCTTTTTCTTTACCTTCTATACATCTACTACTCACTACAAGATTCTCTTTGTGGTTACCATAGGGCTTACATAAAACATCTTACAGTTAAAAGTTTATTTTAAGCTGATAACAATTTAACTTCAACCACATGTAAAACCTTTACACAGTAACTATTCCTTTTTCCACATTTTATGTTACTAATGTAATAATTTGCACCTTTTATACTGTGTTACCATTAAGAATTTACTGTAGCTATAGTTGTTTTTAATTCTTTTGTCTTAACATCAGTTTTCATGGAATAAGCAATTTAATTTTCAATTGCAATTGAAGAAATTTTGGTTTAATCAAGAGCCACATCATTAGTATTAGCTGTAGAATAGCCAAGTCTTATAAACTGTGCCTTTTTAAATATGTTTCTTTATGTCAAGGTATATATCTCATTCCCTCTTACCACCACTCCTCATCACCAAGAACTAGCATGGTTTTTTCTATAGAATAAATATTCAAAGATAACTGCTAAGTATAAATGAAAAAAAAAAACTTTAAATCACACAATTCTAAAATTTTTCCCGTGAGAATGGAGCATAGAAAAATAAGTTTGGGACCAATTTATTTTTTTCTATTTGTATACCATTGGATTTTATGTTTTTAATCTGGATGGTTCACATTATTTTAAAGTGAACATTAAATAAAAAAAAATCTAACGGACACAGCATTATTCATAGAGAAATTTGAAGGAAAGAAAATCTGAGGATTAATGTTCTTAATATTCATTTCTGACAGCCTGTGTTCAAGCTTGGGTTGTCTGGTCAACATTTGGGTCTGATTCGTAGTTTCCAAATCATGGTGCATAGTGTTCTAAGTCAATTCCCTAGGAGAGATTTGGGGATAACTTTTCCACAGGTTTTCTCAATTAAAGATGCATCTAGCTCTTTGCCCACATCACCCACATCTGCTCATAAAAAAATGAATAATGGAACACACATGTGCTGACTTATGATTCATTTCAGCCTTTTGCAGGTGCAAATGCAAGTTTTAAGGTGTAAAGTGGAGCCACAAACGTTGCAGGCTTGTCCAGCTGAAATTCTAGGCTTTAATCATATCTAAATAATTCCTCAGGTGATGTGATCATAGAATTTTACTCAGAAGGAGGGTATAATAAATATTGTATATTGAGCTGGTGTATATTAACAGATGAAGCTACATTATTTAGAGAAAATGAAAATTTTCACCTTATCTCCTATTTGATAAAGCATTATTTTTACATATTAACCCAAAATTCACCTTAGTATGTTTCAAGGCAACTTTTACCAAATAACATAGGAAATAAAATACTTTTATGTGTATACATAACTGCTTCAGAGATTTACATTGACAGTTAACCCAAATCTATGGCAATTACTGCATCTCTTTGTAACTGGGGTAGACTTCTAGCAGACAAACTAAGTCAACATTCGATTACAAGCAGTAATAGAGGGGCTCACTGGTGCAGATAATCCTAAACAGCAGAAAATCCCCAAACTGCTTATTTTTAGCTTGGATATACATTTGGAAAATTCTTTTTTCCTGCAGATATCCACATCTAATTTAATTTTCCTAAGTTAAGATTCTTTGAATGCTACATCTTACTAATGATTAAATTTCCACTTAATTTTCATTAGCCAGTACACATAAGAGTACACAAGAATATGTCCCTCACCAGTTAAGAGGACATAGGTAAGGTAGCTGTTTGAAGATGGAGAACAGAGCTTTGTTTCCAAGGAGACCAATAGCTCCATGGTCACCCTTTGTTGCCAGATTTCCATGAAGTTTATTTAACAGGGTTTGTACTGTGTTTTTGATGCCCAGATGCATTTCAATTGTTATTTTGCTTGAGTAGAGAAAATATCTGTCTCCTTACTCTAACAAAAAGAAGTATAGCTGCTTGATTTCTTTATAAACTAGAGAAATCCAGGTTATATGGAACAACACACCCTACAATACCACACCACAACACACACTTACTTGCTTTCATTTCACATTGTAAGTATGAAAGAGTATCATAATTATGGGAATATATTATTTTCCAAGCAACATATGTGAATATATATCCTTATCCAAGAAAACATAATGGAGAGGAGAGTTTTCCAGGGACCCTTATTTTGAAAAACATAGAGATAGTAGGAGAGAGTTCAAAAGTCAGTGAAAGAGAAAAAAAGAGCAGATTTCCCTCTTGCTTCATGCTCAAATATATTTATCTCCTCTCATCAAACCCAAGGCAGAGAAAAATGAAAATTAAGCTCTCTTTTACACGTTATTCCTGTTCTAACACCTCTCAACCCAACCTTCCTTTCTCCGCTTATCCAAATCCTGCCCATTTTTCAAAACACAGCTCAAATCCTGCCTCTCTTGTAAAGCATTCCCTGACCATTTCATCTGGAAGCAATCTTTCCTTCTTTTAAACTTTCACAAGACTTATTTTCCATACCCCACATTTAGCACTTATTATTTACTGACTGGTTGAGATGTAATGCTATCAGAAATGTGGAAGCCATGGTAGAGAATTTTTTATCCTTTTGTGTTGAAAAAAAATTTTATTTTTAAAGTAAAATAGTCCTATGAGTTTTTATTGTTCTTTCTAAATCTAAAACCTAGTTTGTTAGATTATACACTACATTATACGCTACATATTATAGCAAAAAGGAAGCACTTAATAAGGCTTATTGTATGCCAAATATTGTTCTGAGGGCCATTAAAAATGTTAGGTTGTTAATATAGAGGTTTTATATATGTAATATATGTATATATATGTATATGTAAGCATGTTTGTTGCACCATATATGTATGTATATGTGTGTGACTACATATACACATACACATGTGCATATATGTGTATGTATGTTATAAACTCGCTTTGCTCATATAAATATTATTTTGGAGAATTAAAGTCAAATAATATTTATTAAAGCATTTAATTAACAATAGATTATTAATAATTATAGAATTATTATTGAATGTATGCTACTTTTTCATTTATGTAAAAGATAATGATAAAGATTCCTAAACAATAAGGAACCCCAGAATATTCTTAGTATTTTCCATCTTTGAAGAAGAGATGGAAATTTAGAAGGGAAAGAATCCATGGACTTAGAGTGCTAAAAAAATTATATTTTATGTTTCTGAACTTATGGCCCTCTTCTCTTTGACCAGCAAATACATGTTAGGTTTTTTCCCCCTAAAGAAAAAATATGGACAAAAGCAAAAACAAAAACAAAAGCAAAAAATATTCAACAATTATCTAGAAGTCCTACGTTAGTCTAGCAACAACCATCAACTAGCTACAAGTGGTTAACCTCTCTCTTCCTTGGTTTCTTCATCCAGAGATGAGGAGCAAAAATTTGATTAACAGCATTATTTGTTTCAGATTTCAAAATCTCTGTTATGATTTCACCATACAAAAGAGAGCTTACCCAAGTGAATTTTAAGAACCAGATCTATCATCAATTTCTAAAATTATGTAACTTAATTTTAATGAAATACAAACAAAACTTTCCATTTCCAGAAGCTGATAAAGATAAAAGTGATTAAAATGAAATTACAGGACCCACATCTCTATCTATATCAGCCTTTTATAGGTTTAGATATTTCTTGAATTAGTGTCATTGTAAGTGTGCTGAAGACAATGGAAATCATTTAAAGGAGAAAGCAAAAAAAGGTCAAAGTCCTTGTCTCCGTGCTGGGTGTATCCTTGCAAAATTCCACGTGTGTTCTGAACTAATGGATACTTTACCTTCTTTCCATGTGTCTTTTTTAACATCTAATGTTAAGTATTCATATATCTCTTGCTCTGCAATTCAGTCAAATGTAATCACACTTCTGTCATTGGTATCCATGCTTCTGGATTGTGTCTGCAACATTTCCTAGAAAAGTGATTTGAAGTTGAAAGATATCTGTTTAAAAAAACTGTGATGAGATGAATAAAAGGCAAGAACATAGCCCCATGCCTATATCAAAAGTTAGTAGGAAAAGTTGACTGCAAAGGAGGCTTCAAACTCTTTTCTTTTAATATATTTCTTGTTAAAATAACAGCAGCCTAAGGAAAAAAAAGTCATTTTTATTTTCATTTGTAATGTTGTTCTCTGTTGTGTTGCTTTACTAATCATCTGAAACTATAGATTATTTCCAGTGAAACAGAAAACTCAGAGTGAGGGTTTAACCTAGATGAACATGTTTAGAATCTCTCTCTCTTTCTGGGCATGTCTGGTTGTCTGGCAAGCTGGACTGATTTTAAAGAGAATGCCAATGAGCCTCATGGATATGATAACTTAGAGGCTAAGAGCTTATTGACACAATCCCCCTAGACTAAGATATTCAAGCTATTGAGGAACAAAGCCCATCTCTTAGCCACCCAGGCACTGTACTCAAAAGAAAAGAAACTTTCCTTAAAAAGGAAAAGCTAGCTGAGGGACCAATTTAATCCAGGACAATGACTTGACTTCAGGTGGAAAAAAATACTTATGCTTCCCAGATTGCCCTCTAGCCCAACCTTGTGGATCTCAGGGATCTTAGGAAAGAAAATATATAAATTGACAAACCCAAGATTTAATTAGAAGCTGAGAAAAAAAGACCCATTCTGAGCTGCACAAATTGTAGTAATAGATGTTTTCTTTACTGTAGTGACTGCAGGAGCGCAGAAAGGAGGAGCAATACTTGTTCTGTAAAGGCAGAGAAAATTACCTGAACGAGCTGACCCAGGATCACTGGGAAAGCAGCAGCAGACCTCACCTTCCTAAGTCTGGTGGTAAGCAGGAGACAGAAATGCTGTGGATGGGAGGTGGGAGGCAGGAGGAATGAGTGTACACAAACATCGTGAGATGGTCTCAAATCCCAAAGCACCTAGAAAGAAAAGATGAGACGGTGTGTTATAAACCATTTTGGTGATGCTTTGTTTTATGAAAGAATTATGAAAACTGAAGAAACAGAGTATACATAGAAAAATATTTATATTCCATTGATTGAAGAAGTCAAATGCAGATTATAAAAGCTATGTATCCCAACATAATTTACTCATGTTAAAAATCTGTTTTTGTTTTACACTTAGGGGATAAAAGGCCATAAGACAGCATTTCACGTTTTTTCTTTGTCAAAAGACATCTTGTGCTATTTTATTTCCTAATATTTAAGGCTGTCAAATTGATACAGACTATTACCGTTAGTTATTTTTAGATATACTCATGCTTTCTCACTAAAGCCCGGTTACAAGTACTTTTGAAGGGAAAAAGAACACATCTTCCATTTATTTGATTCCCTCTCAATGTGTAACAAAAACCTGGTGCAGAGGTTTGATATATTGAGTTTCACGCATAGCAGGGCATTCATTTGAACTCACACATTAACTATGTCTTGTCTACCAATGAGAAATACAAGACAACAGCTGAGATTGCCACCATTAATCTTAAGCAAGATTTATTATGGTGTCAAATTAGATTCTAAATTTCTATTCTGTAAGAAATTAGAGCATGAATATCACCTCAAAGGACTTTTGTTTTTATATTTTATGATATATATTGCCTTGTATGGTAGTCTTATTGACCATCTGCTAATATTGTGTTTTCAATGTTATTCAGACACGAGTTCATTGGTATGATTAGATCAAACACATATTTTTTTTCCCCCCATCAGCACGTTTTCCTTGCTACAACAGAGGACATTAATTGGGAGAAAGAACATTGGGAAGGTGACAAAATAATTTGAGAAAAAGGAAAAAGTGTCTTGTATAGAGACAAATAGGAGGTAATTGCAACCAGCCATACAAAAGAGAGCATACCCAAAACTGTACCAACCCCCCCCCACTTTCTTTGTATGAAAGGTTTACAAATTCAGCTGTCCTTTGCTAATTTTATTTATCTTTTATTATAATGCATAAAGTAAATGGAAATTCAAAACAGAACTACTTCCTACCCTTTGGTGCCATCATGAGGCCAGAATAACAAAGTACTGAGAAAAGTGATGCCCAGGATTGCCCAAGGTTTATATATTTTCTTTTCATTCAAAATGTAATTATCCAGGGAATGAGATTTTATTTGAAAAATATAATTATCCTTATCATCATTGAAACCCTATAACCCACAAATCATAGCTCATATGTTTACATCAGCAGTTCATTGAGTAGAATACAATTTTAGACAACTGTGAAATTACAGCTTTGTGAATTTGAAATAAATAAAATATTTATGTTTTGATGTCACATAGACATATACCTAAAGCTTTTAGACCCAAAGCTTTCTGAGTATTTTAAATAAATCATAGCTGTGTTTTAGCTTTATGTATTTATTTATTTATGTATTCACCCTACGGTGTCATAGGGTAGCATATAAGATAGCATGCTATGTTATCTCAAAGGCCTCAAAACACAATGTCATGATATCACAATAAGAGAATATGCTATTTGGGGAATGGAACAAATGACAGTAGCAAAAATATAGCAAAGCAGTGCATTAGAAATAATAGCTAATGAACATCTAAGGACTTCATACCCCAGTAAAACCAAAGTACTAGAATAAATTGAATGATACAGTATTTGAAATAATGACCACCCACGACACCTAAAAATTATAAAAATATGTCTTATTAAGTATCAACCAAATGTATTTTGTGTCATATCTGTATTATTATACCTAGGCTCATAGTAAGTCCATTATTAGCCTTGTAATTTTACAAGTATATCAATAGATTTACAAATGTTTATTTCTTATCTGCTTTCTCAGTCATTAAACTTTAAACTTTTTTTGTCTGAATTGTTGAAGTTTTCTAATGTGATGAAAATGTGATTCCTGCATGATGCCAGGTAATCCCTAAATCTGATTTCTTTTCATTGATTCTCAAAATTCTGTTTGCTTTTCTGTTAGTTTGCCTTCATAACATTTAGAAACTGAAGAGCCCCACAAATTTCACCTGCAAAACAGGGACTCCCTCTAAGAGAGGGAAAGTTTCACTATGCATGTCTTGCTTGCCTCAGCTTTTCTTATTTACAGGAAAAGCCACAGAGAGGGGAAAATATAAAACTGCTGAACTAGTTTCTAACTGTCTTTGTTCTTAGTGTTCTCATCGTCTTCATATACCTAGCACTGCTATGAAGTACGGTTTTATTTGCAGAATTATCAAATATATAAACTCCATCACCAACTTCAGTTATAATGAAGGCAGCCTGAATTGATTTCTTCTCCTTTTTTCATCTCAGAAACAGACCTTATATTAACACATGGAAATAGCCATAATTAGTTCTCGTTTAACATCAGTGGTGACCTCCTTTTGTGAGTTGGCATCCAGCATTCTTTCAGTAGAATCATAGTGCTAATCCCAGCTTGGCTTTGGGCATATGTTGCCCTCATTTGTCCCCTGTAACGCTGTTCAAGATAGATCATTATCTTTAATATTTTTCCCAGGGATAACAAAAGTTAAGTCTCCCTCAATTTTAATAGTATCAAAGGCTCCTTTCACCAATGGGAGTTACCAGAAAAAGAGATGGTTTCTGCCCTGATAAAATGTTCACAGACACTCAGTCTGAGATTAAAATTTATCACAGAAGCTTGGGAACCATCGTCATTGGAGATGAAAGGGAGTTAGTCACCTATAACCTCCCTCCGGTAGGACAAGACTATTCCTATATCAGACACTATGCAATATTTAAATACCTAAATATAATCTTATCATAGTCCTATTCATCTCAATTGGTACGATGGTTTCCTTCCATTCTAATAACATATTTTTTCCTTCATTATGTTAGTCAAGTTATTTCAGAGAAATAGAACCAATAGAATGAGTGTGTGTGTGTGTGTGTGTGTGTGTGGTATAAATATATGCATTATTTACCATTGAGGATACTTTCTGAGAAATGCATTGTTAGGCAATTTCATCTTTGTGTGAACAACACCAGCATAATTATACAAACTTAGACAGTATAGCCTGCTATATGCCTGGGTCGTATGGTCTAGCCTATTGTTCCTAGGCTACAAATCTCTACAACATGTTACTGTGATGAATACTGTAGGCAATTGCAATGAAATGGTAAGTATTTTTGTATCTAAACATATCTAAATATAAAAAGGTACAGTAAATATATGGCATAAAAAATTTTTTAAAAATTATACACATTATAAAATGTCCCTTATTATGAATGGAACTTGTAGGACTGGAAGTTGCTCTGGGTGGGTCAGTATGTGAGAGGTGAGTGAATGTGTGAAGGCTGAGGACATTACTGTACACTACTGTAGACTTTATGACACTGTGCACTTAGGCTACTCTAAAGAAGTTAACCTTAGCTTACTATAACTTTTGTACTTTATAAATTTTTTAATTTTTTTAACTTTTTGACTCTTTTGTAATAACATTTAGCTTAAAACACAAACACATTATACAGTTATACAAAAATATTTTTCACATTCTTTTTTTAAGTTTTTTTTATTTAAAAATTTTTATTTTGTTTTACTTTTTAAAGTTTTGGTTAAAAATGAAAACACATACACACACTTTAGCCTAGGCCTACCCACAGTCGGGATCATCAATATCACTGTCTTCCACCTCCGCATCTTGTCCCACTGGAAGGTCTTCATGGACAGTAACATGCATGAAGCTGTCATCTCCTCTGATAATAATGCTACCTTCTAGAATCCCTCCTGAAGAACCTGCCTGAGGCTATTTTATAGTTAACCTTTTTTATATAAATAGAAGGAATACATTTGAAAATAATGATAAAAAAGTATAGTATAGGAACTATATAAACCAGTAAGATAGTTGTTTATTATTATTATCAACTACTATATACCACACGTCATCGCATGTGGTTATATTTTTATATGATTGACAGCCTAGTAGGTTTGTTTACACCAGCATCACCACAAACAGATGAGCAACGCATTATGCAACAACATTACAACTGTGACATCACGAGTCCTTAGGAATTTTCTAGCCTCGTTACAGTCTTATGGGACGACTGTCTTATAAGCAGTCCATCATTGACTGAAACTTCATTATGTAGCATATAGCTGTATACACACACACACACACACACACACACACACACACACACATGTATGGAGAGAGAGAGAGACAGAGAGAGATTATGAGCACTTGCTCATGCAATTATAGAGCCAAAAATATTCCATGATCTGCTGTCTGCAAGCTGGAGAATCAGGAAAGCCAGTAGTATAATTCAGTCCAGGTCTAAAGGACTGAGAGCCAGAGGAGCTAATGGTGTAATTCCCATTCTGAGTCTGAAGCCCTGATAACCGGGGGTGCTGATATCAAGGCCAGAAAAAGATAGATGTTACAGTTCAAGAAGAGAAACCAAATTTGCCCTTCCGCCACATTATTGTTCTATTTGAGCCCTAAGGGATTAGATGATGAAGGTTATCATCTTTATTCAGTCCATCAATTCAAATACTTATCTCTTACAGAAACACCCTCACAGACACAGTCAGAAATAATATTTTACCTGATATCTGGGCATTCCTTAGCCCAGTCAAGTGACTCATAAAATTAACCATCATTCATTACGTAGTTGGGAGGGGAAAAGGGAATGTAGGAGATAAGTATGTGAGTATCTGATTCAGTTGGAATCTAAGAAAAGAGTTCAATTTAAAGCAGTAAGTATTCAATGCATACAATGTGTGACACAAATTATGGAAGGGAGCAGTGAAGAAACTCAGAGACTACCAACAGCAGAGAACCACTACTAAGCGCTGGATGGAAGAGAAAAATGGGTGAGGCAGAGTGGATAGAGCCCAGGGCCTGATGTCACTTGGCGAAAGGTGGAATCACATCACTCCTGCCCAAGAGGAGCTGGAGCCTTGCAGGCCCCAGACACAAATGGTACAACTGAGACTTCATCTCCCTTTCTTTTCCCTTCCTGTTGGCTTCCAATCGCTGGCCAATGACTTTTACTGAGCAAACCTGTCAGAACCCCTCAATAAGGAAACCTGAGATATGCAGCCTACAAGGATCAGCCTCTCAGACACATGAAGCAGAGCAGTGGAAGAAGAAGAAATGTATCTGGAAGCAAACTGTCCCCAGACTGGCACAGAACTTTAGGCCAGTAGGGAAGAAGTGTATATATTGGGAGAGGAAGAACAAAACCTGAATGGCTATAAATGCCTGGTATACACTTTCTCTAGTTCCCTGTTTTGTGTTAGGAATTATTCTTTTAAAACAATCGATGATTGGTTCTTCCAAATCAAAAAATCTTTCTCTAACACGCACACAAAATGACACATAAATATTTTTTATTTCTTTCACAGGTTGCAATTAAGAATCATGTATAATTTATTAACATTAATTTCTCTTTATAAAAGATATTACTTCTCTCTGATTAAAATGGAGTTACTGTGAAAATAATTTTCACCTAAATTAGTTTTTCATTTTATTTCCTGCTGCTTGTAATGAAAACACATCTCCCAGCAGTGATGAAAGCATAATTTCCAATGGTTCACAGCAAAGAAAGTTTTCATTTTTGATAAACTGGATACAGTCAAAAGCATAATTACAACTTTGAAGCTATTTTATCTCAATTAAATGCATCTTTAAATTACAATATCGAAGAACTTCTTGTCTCACTCATGATACTGTAATTTTTAAAACTTTTAATTACTGCATTCAACAAACTTTTAGACTAAGAAAACAGATCTATGTACTATTCGTGTAATCCATTAATTAACTTTATAAAATACTGTTTTATTTATACCATCAAATAATTACTGATTTTGAATATTATCTTTTGATGTATTAATAATTCAAATAATGCATAGTAAAAGACATGTACACATACATACTAAATACAGCCAATTCTAAATTTCTATTACACTTTTTTTCCAGGACTTTTTGTATAATACCTATGAAGTTTAAACTGAATCTAAAGATTCTATGATTTTGGTGGCAATCTGTCAGAAAATGTTAATTGAAATAAAAAAGCAGTAAGCTGACTCATAAATTCATTAAATAGAAATCATGCCATACTTCCCCTTTCTATACCTAAATTACCTCTAACCCAACCCGAGGATAATTAAGGAAGTGCTTTATGTGTTATTTTGATGTTAGCAAGGGTAATAAAAATTTTGGTTATAATAGGCAAATTCTATTCTCTGGTCTCAATACATGGGACCTGCCTTCCTCCTTTAAGTTGCTTTTTCTTGTTCTAAGCAGTATCTGTGCTCTTTCACAGAGTTTCTTTATTGTTACCTAATTTTCCAACCACTTGTTTTTTGATTGTTACAACCTTGATAATAATGCAAGATCGAATAATCTATTGGCTCTTCATGGAATTAGAATATAAAGTTTGATCTTATTAAAATGACACACAAAGCTCTCCATAACGTGGCTCTATCAGCCTCACCCTCTACGCTGTCCCTTTCACATTTTTGCTGCAACATTATCAAATTACATACAGCCCTCAAAACATGCCATATTAATTATTTGGAACATGTTGTTCCTTCTACTCAGAATGACCTTATCTGCATTAGGTCTTTTGGATGATTTCTCATTCTTCAACAACCATGCAAATTACCATTTCCTCTGGGCAGTCCTCTGTAGACAGTCAATTTTTCCCTCCTTACATCACTAGACAGTATGAAGATTATTTATTTGGATGTAAAACTTTCTAGCGAGCATCTTGAAGGCTCGGATCATGTGCTTATCATTGTGCTTGCAAATTACAGGTGCTCAACAGATATTCTGACAAATTAACCAAGAATTTGTATTGTAAGCTCCTCAAGCAGTGCATTTGAATTGAAAAAAGACGATATTAAAAGTATTTTATGACAGTTTTTGACAAGTCTGATTTTGAAAATTTACAAAAATAAGAAAATTATCTTGTCAATAAATTCCAATTTGTAGAAAAGAAATGGCATTATAAATCTTCAGCATTTTTACATTAAATACTTGGGCCAAACATAAGGTGACACATTTGATCCTATGATTTTTGTGCTATTTTCCTAGGTGAAACTTGAAGTATGTGCCAATTTTAAAAGAGCAGTAAATCGTTGAAGAAACTCTTAACTAATCTTCCTCTGAAATCCCAGAATAATTGAGTGGTAAGAATCTGTGAGACAAATGACTCACACCAAATCAAGAAATCTGCATTACTGTGATAGATCTTCATCAGCCTTCGCTGAACATTTTCTACAGCAGTGAACTCATGCCATTGTTGGTCAGCTCTAATTATTAAAAGCATGTCTTCTATACATAGCCACATTCCACCCCCATGATGTCCCACACCTGCTTTGCCCCAAAGTGACTACACAGAGCTCAATAATTTTCATGGGACTCTTCGCATGCATTCTTATCTCCAGAAGAAGATACTCATCCCCATAATTGGCTTCCAGGCTCATTTTGGGGCTTACCTTCTTCTAGACAATTGCTGTTTGCATATTACTGTTATTTGCAAATAATTAGATCATAACTTTTGAACATTTAGTAATAAGAAATCTAGCATTTAATAATCATTTACTAATCAGAAAGCTAGCTGCATTCTGCCAACATTCAAAGTACCACCGAAATAAGCCATAGAGTACATAGTGAGCAAATGATCATTATCAAAAAAAATATAATGACAGAGCACCAACAACATACTAGAAAACTGAAGGGAATTCTAATAGATAAAGTGCCCAGAGGACACAAAATGAATATTCATTTTTCATTGATTTTGCTTTGTACTTTTTTGAGAAATTACAACACACATCTTGGCTATGTAAATCTTAAAAAGTCACTCACTGGACTGCACTTTTGTCCAATGACAAAACTATACATCTAACACAAGTTAGGCCAACAAGACTGATGCTTCCAAGAACATGAATTTTAAGTCAATACACAGTTTGGTTTAAAGATGACTGATGCTGTGTCTTATAATGGCAGTATTTTAAAAAGAAAACATGGTAACAACTTAAACTTCCTTCAAATGATGAATTAATAAAATTTGAGGTATCCGTAAATTGGAATATTATTCAGCTATAAAAAGAAATGAAACGGTGATATTAAATACATGCTACAACATGAGTGAAACTTGAAAACATCATGCTATATGAAATTAGCCAAACACAAAAGGCCACATATTGTATGATTCCATTTCTACTATGAAATATCCAGAATAGACAAATCCATGGAGACAGAAAGCAGATTAGTGGTTTCCAGGAGATGTCAGGGAGAGGAGTTATGGGGAGTGAATGCTTAATGGGTAGGGATTTCCTTCTGGGATGATGTTCTGGACTACATGGTGGTGATGGTTGCACAGCGTTATAAACGGATTAGATGTCACTAAATTGTACACATTAAAAAGGTTAAAATGACAAATTTTATGTTATATATATTTTACCACAATAAAAAAATCATCGAGAAAAAAAAGACAACCATTAATTCCTGGTTCTGAGATCCAAAACCTCCATAGTTTCTGTCCTTCCTAAGGTCGGCTTATTTGGCTTTTCCTTTTATTTTATGAGTTAGTAGTTTCCTAATAAATTCCTTTCTGTCTATGTTTTCTATTATCAATTTTTATTATTTTCAAACAAAAAAAACTAATTCTCATATCTGTTGTTAAAAGTGCATAGTGAATGGTGCTCACACAGTTGTAATATTCTCCAGGGATTAGGGGGTTGAGGGGGGTAAATTCACAACTAATGGATGCAGTGAGCATTGTAGAGGGGAAGGGCAGCCTCTAATCCTTGCTTGGGTGAGGCAAAGACATAAAATGTAACCAAAATGTTTGTACCCTCATAATATCCTGAAATAAAAAAAAAGTCTATAGTGACACAACTTTGGAAGATTAATTTGAAAGTTATAGTAAAATAGTATCTAAATATAGCTATAGCTAAATATTTATTGGCAGAGGTAGGAACAAATAAATTGTGCTACGCTTACACAAAAGGATTTTATACTGAAGTTAAAATTAGGAAACTAAAACTACTAATTTAAAAAATAGCACAGAAGAAATAAAGTACCACAGATAGTTCAAAATACATATAGAACATTTAAGTAAAGTTTTAAAACACACAAAATACACCATTTTTAATTGATACATATTTGCACACATTTCTAGAGTACATCCGATATTTTGCTGCATGCATAGAATGTGCAATGATCAAGTCAGAGTATTTAGGACATCCATCATCTCAAGTATTTATCATTTCTATGCATTAGAAACATTTCAAGTCCTCTCTTCTAGCTATTTTGAAAAATACAATACATTGTTGTTAACTACAGTTACCCTACTTTGCTATCAAATATTAGAATTTATTCCTTCTATCTACATGTAGGTTTGTACCCATTAACTGACCTTGTTTCACTTTCCCACCCACCCACATTCCCCTCCTAGCCTCTGGTAACTATCATTCTACTTCTTCCGTCCATGAAATCAACTCTTCAGCTCCCACCTGAGTGAGAACATGTAACATTTATCTTTCCATGCCTGGCTTATTTCATTTAATATAATAACCTACAGCGTCTTCCATATTGCTGCAAATGACATGATTTCATTCTTTTTTATGGCTGAATCGTATTCCATTGATACCACATTGTATTCTTGTTTTTGCATGCATATATGGTAATTTTAAAAAAATGTAAATGTTAAATACCAAATTTAGAATAGTAATAATGTGGCAGATTTTAAGACGACTCATGAGGAATCTCATTATGGTAGGATTTGACAAAAGTAGGTAACAGTCACTGAGATTTTCTTTGTGTTATTTACAGATTGCTCTCTCCTTTTTAAATAGTTCATAACAAATGTAGATAAAAGAATGCATATCTTTAAAACTGTCATCCATATATACAAATATTTAAATTTTGGCAAAGTATTCACCATGAATTAAAGGGTAAAAAAAATGAGTATAAGTAAAAATGGATTGGGGGGGAAAGCTAGTTACATGGGAAAAAAAATCAACTTAATACTGTCTTCATTCCATATGCCAAAATAAACTAGCAATGAAATTAAAGAGTAAAATGTAAAATTCCAATGAACATTTTAAAAGAAATGGGAGAGTAGGCAAAACATCTCTACTCTTGGGATAGATTATATCATAATATTAAAATCAATCAAGTCATATATGAATACACTAATCATTTTTTATTGAATATCAGAAATGTCAAAATATTTAAATAAATAAATTTTTCTTTAGATGTTACTGAGAAAACTGAGGCTATCAAGTATGATCAACCTTAAATATCCCCCTCCACTTTCTATATGTATCCTTCCACATACCCATATCCATCTCACTCTTTCCTTATTCCCTCTGGTATCCACTCTAATATTCTACCTATATCCTTAAATTTATATTCTTTTATCCATTCTAGATTTTGCTCCATCAATAATTAATTATCGATTATTTGCTTCAAACTCATTCTCTAAGAATTCCGCCCCGCCACTCTCCCACTCTCACAAATACGCACTCTCTACTTCCTTCGAAGTAATTCTGTTTGACTATGTCCATTTTTAGCTATTCATCCCATCACTCTTCTTTCCCTTTCATTAAAATATCTTGATAGGATTCTACAAATCCTATATCCACCTCAGTTTCCATTTACCATTTATACCTCTGAAATTTTGTTTACAGGCAATGTAAGGTGGACTTAGAATAAAGTCTTCTGTGGTCAAATCCTGAGTTACTTATTTACGTGCTAAATGACTTTAAGCAAATTATCTTAGCTTGCTATCTATCAGTCTCTTCATCTGCAAAATTGTATGACAGCAATATTTTAATCATTACATTGCTGTTATTATCAAAATAATTGCCAACATCAAGGGCAGCTCTTAACGAAGTTAATAACTAACTTTATTCCTGTTGTTACTTCTTTTTGTTTTGTTTTGTTTTGTTTTGTTTGAGACAGAGTCTGGCTCTGTTGCCCGGGCTAGAGTGCCGTGGCATCATCCTACCTCACAGCAACCTCAAACTCCTGGGCTCAAGCGATCCTTCTGCCTCAGCCTCCCGAGTAGCTGGGACTACAGGCAGGTGCCACCCTACCAGGCTACTGTTGTTGCTTCTTAAAATCTACTCGCACACTATTTACCTAACCCTAATTTATTCATTCATTTATTCACCATTCACTTATTCAATTTTGTTAGTAAACTATGACAAGCACTTGCTGGAAGAAGCTGACAAAACAGCAGTGATTAAATCAATACTGTTCCTGCCTCACAGAGACTTCAAGATGGTTGAGCAGACATATATTAAAGCACTAATCATACAAAAAATGTAAAGTTAAAACTGTTATCTTCAAATTTGGATCATCAGTGTACACTTTCCTTCAGATTAACTGCCTAATGAAGCTCTCCATTCAACAGTCTAATGACAGAAGACATCCCAAAGCTGACTTCTGACCCTCATCCCTCAGCCTGCTCTTCCTGCAATTTTCCCATCTCATATGATGGGAATTCCACTCTTCCTGGCTCTCAGCCACCAAACCTTATAGTCACCATACCCAGTTCTTCAGAAAATCCAGAGTACAATCACTGCTGACCTCTGTTACTATGACCCTCGTTCAAGTCATCATTACCTCTTGCTTAGATTACTGGAAGAGTCTCTTAACTAGTCCTTAACTGTTGGTACGCTTACCCCAACCCCCACTGTCTTTCTAAACCTAGAAGCCTGAAAGATTTTCTATAAATCAAATAATGTCACTCTATTGTTCCAAACAGACTAATGGTTTCTCATTTTGTTTACAATAAAAAGAAAAGTCATTATAATAGCCTATGAAGCCCTCCATGACTTGGGTCCTAATTACTACTCTGACTTTCACTCTATTATTTACCCCTGAAATCATTTTCCTCTCCCATACTGTTGTCCTTGCTAAACCTCAAACAATCCAGCCGCACTTCTGCTTTCGGAACATTGTGCCAACTCTTCCCTCTGCCTGGATCACTCCTCCCACAAGACAGCATAGTCAACTTCCTTCCATCATGACTTCAACCAAATACCATTTTTACAAAGAAGTCTACCCTGGCCACCTCATTTAAAATTTAGAACTTTGTGACATCATATACTTCAAAATCTTTGTTTCCCTCTTCTATCATTATTTTTGCCATAATTTTTCCCCTTCTCTTGTACTACTTAATTTATTTATTTATTATTATTTTTTAATTGTCTGTCACCTTACTCCTACCCTTTTAGAATGTAAGCTTTATGACGGCAGGGATTTTCACCTATATTATTCAATTTAGATGCCTAGGAAATATATATGTATTATATATTTTATGTATCAATATTATATAACATGAGTTTATTATATACATAATAAAATGTATCTATATTACATCTAATAAAAGACAAAAAAACAATAAACTCAAATGTATTTCCTAAAGGGGCATAAATTGTTTTCTATTGAGTATGTGGCCAATAAATATCCTATATATATATGAAGCATTTGATTATTTAGTGTTTAAAAAATTATGGCTGATCTTTAACTGCTTGTGAAGATGAAGTAAAAGAAACCAAATCTATCCTCCTACCTGAAACAGCTAACAAAACAGACAAAATACCTGATTTCAACACATTTCAATATGAGGCAATAAAAAATGGTAATCCCTGAGAGATGGACAAAAATAAAAGTGAATCCTGCAATTGTTACAACTACTGCCTAAGAGAGCTTCCAGGCTGCAGTTTCAGAGAAAAGGAAAAGCAGGCAGAGAGGAGAGGCTTCTCGATCTGAGAAGGCAGAGCTGTGCATCTGGAGATCTGGAGGAGGCTAGAGCTGAGAGGGCAGAATACTTGATTAGAGACTGCTGCACAGAAAAGTCTGCTAAGGAATGGTCTCACTTGTAAGTGGGAGCTAAGTGATGTGTACATACGCACATAGAGACTGGAATAATAGACACTGAGACTCCGAAAGGTTGTGGGGGGAGGGGGGGAAGGATGAGAAATTAATAGGTGCAACGTACACTGTTCAGGTGATGGTTACACAAATAGCCCAGACGTTTGACCACTACACAAAATATCTACATAACAAATCTGCACTTACACTTCTGCAATGGAAGAATTCAATACCCTTTTCTATAGTTGTAGAACAAATAGAAAGAAAATCATTCTCAAATAGACAATTTGACCAACTATATTAAAAATCGCTACCTAATTGACATTTATAGACCACTCTCACCAATGACAGAAGAAATCACATTCTTTTCAAGAGAAAATTGAAAATTTAGTAAGATAGACCATATCTTAGATCATAAACCAATTCTCAGTAAAATAAAAAAGATTGAAATCATAGAAAGTGTGTTCTATGACCACAAGGGAATAAAATTAGAAATCAATAATAAAAAGATACCTTGAAAGATATTTGGAAATTAGATAACATATTTTTAAATAACAAATGGGCCAATGAAAAAATAAAAAGTGAAATTAGAAAATAGTTTCTCTGAAAGAAAATGAAAACACAACATGTCAAAATTTGTGGGATTCATCTAATGTTATAGTTACAGTGCTAGACACTCAGAAAAGACAAAGTGTCTCAAATAAATAATCACAACATGTACCTTAGAACATCAGAAGATAGAGAGCAAATTAAACCCAAAGCAATGTAAATTAAAAGGATCAGTGTGAAATGAATGAAATGGAAAACAGAAAAACAATAGAGTAAATCACTGAAACCAGAAACCAGTTCTGTCAGATCAATAAAACTGATGAACCTCTAAGGAGGCATCTAGGAAAAACCTAGAACTAACATCATTCTTAATAGTAAAACACTGGATGATTTCCTAACACTCAGGAACAAGACAAGGATGTCTTTTAAATGAGGAGTTAGAGGATAATCATTCATAATACCACTTACCCCCAAATCTGTTTTCAGCTCACTTGTCTGAAAACAAATTTCCTACATAAAAATGATAGATAAGAGAACATAGTTAGATAGAGAAATTGATCAACTTGTTCTTGCTGTTTCATAAATGGCCAAAAATAATACTCTGCTTTTGACAATTTTATGATTTAAAAAATTCTAGAAAAAAAATCCTGTTATCTTACCTAAAATCTCATGCAAAAACAGAGAAAATCATTACTAGTTTCTTGTTTTTTTCCTTCTCCATCTAAAACAAATGGTTTAGTGAAAACACACTGTCCTGAAAGTACTATGTCTACTCCAGGTTTCACCCTTAACTACCTGTGATAACGATGTACATAACTTCATGTTTTTGGTTTCAGTTTTCTAACCTAAAATATGAAGAAGTTAGAGTTAAATAAAAACTGTAAAAATAGAGTCTGAGGCTCCTTAGTAATCACGAATATATTCTCAAAGACCTGTAATTTCTACCTCAGAGTTTTAATCTTTTAAGCATTCATATTAATATTTTTCCATTATCTTTTGGATGCTTCATAACTCACAATTTAAGGACTCAAAGTTATATTTGTATTTATGCTAAGCAGTATCTCATTAACTGAAACAGTCCTGCAAAATAACTCATGGAATAATATAATGTAAACTATGCCTTTCCATCAATTGAAGACCCAAGGATATCAAGACAAGCTATAGCAATAAGATTTCATGGCAGTGTAGTCGATAAAATTGTGAGAGAGTTGTCTTCCTGTATATAATCATGGGCAATATAAACATGTCAAAGGCAAAAAATAACATGTACAGCAAGAGTCAGGACCATTTTCAGCATTCCCAGGTTTGAGGCAAATTTTAGTTTTAGTAAAAGAACCACATCTATCATATGAATGTTATCTGTCATCTACCACATTAGTATTATTAATGTAAAGTCTTCAATATAATTTTTATTTATTATCTTATTTTGGTTATATAATTTTATAGGAGCTTTTAAGTACAGTCATTTTATATTTAATCATATTTAGGAAACAAGATAATAAAAATTATTTAAGTCAACACCAAAGAAACTATAAGAATTTTGTTTGCTGATTTTAAAGTTCGTAAATCACCTAATGTGGGAAGCATTGAGTTAAATATACTCTAAGATTTGTTTCTGCTCTAAAGTGCTACAGCATTGTCCTCTCTCTCTGTGCATATATTCCATATATAACCACTAGAGGTCAGCAAGACACGTGGACTTAATGTGATTTTTCTTTATCTTTCCCCTGTTATCTGTGAAAATTTAGGATTAAAAGAAGTCCACTGTATCCAAGCTACATGTTTAAACTTCAAGCCTTTTATTCAAATGCTCTGAGAAATTGACTATGAGACTCTTTAATCTTAGGTTTACCTAATTTTTTCCTGCTATATTAGTAATTCTATGCTTTATCTTTATTATAACAACAAACACACACGCACACACGCGTGCGTGCACACACACACACACAAGCTCCACTACCCATTTTTAGTATTGTTAAGCTAAAGATTTAGTAGATAAGATGTAGATGATTATATAAAACAAAATTTATTCATATTTAAGAGGAGATTGACACTAATGAACTTGCTTTTGAAAAGCAAATCTAGTAAGAATGGAAAGAGGAATCAGAAAAAGGAGAAACTAAAAAACAATAACATTCAATAATTACTGAATATATACTACATCCTGGGAACTCTTCTAATCACTTTCATCTTTCATAAATTATATTATTTAATGCTCATATGACCTAGTGAGGAAGAAGATATACTGGTCACCTCATTTTACTGATGAGGAAACTCAGATAAAGACTCAATTATGCAACTAACAAAGGGGCAGCTAAACTTCAAAGCCAAAGTGTCTTACTCCTCTCCTATTTTTACCAGAGCATAGAGGTTTTTGACACAGTACAAAGTGAGATGAAGAGATCCCATACTAAGACAGTGGCAGTGGGATATAGAAAAGAGTAATATGAATTAGAAAAGATACTTAAGAAGGTAAACTGAAAGGACATTTTCACTGATTAGAAATGGGACCTGACATAAAAGGGTGACAGGAACAAATTAAGAAGGAACAAGTGGACCAAAAAAAAAATCCTAAAAATCAATTAACAACATGATAACAGTAAGTCCTTACTTATCAGAAATAACATTAAATGAACTAAACTCTCCAATCAAATGACATAGAGTGGCTGAATAGATTAAAAAAAAAAAAAACAAGAGCCAATATATGTTGTCTGCAAGAAACTCATTTCACTTACAAAGACATAGACTAAAAGTAAAGGGATGAAAAGTGATATTCCATGCAAATGGAAACCAAAACAGCATGAGCAGCTAGCTATACTTTTATCAGATAAAATATATGTCAAGATGTAAACTACAAAAAGAGGCAAAGAAGGTCATTATATAATGATAAAGGGGTGAATTCAACAAGAGAACATAAAAATTCTAAATATATATGTACCCAACATTGGAGCACCCAGATATATAAAGCAAATATTATCAGAGCTAAAGAGAGAGGTAGACCCCAATATGATAATTGTTATAGACCTCAACACTCCACTTTCAGCATTGGACAGATCATACAGACAGAAAATTGACAAAGAAACATTGGACTTAATCTGCATTATAGACCAAATAGACCAAATAGTTATTTACACAATGTTTTATCAAACAGCTCATTGATAATTCTCAAGGATAGACCATATGTTAGCCACAAAACAAGTCTTAAAAAATTCAAAAAATTTGAAATCATACCCAGAATTTTCTCTGACTACAATGGAATAAAACTATTATAGAAATAAATACAAATTGAAAAGGAAGAAGTCAAATTATTCTTGTTTGCAGACTATATGATCTTATATCTAGAGAAACCTAAAGACTCTACCAAAAAAAAAAAAACTATTAGAACTGATAAACAAATTCAGTAAAATTGTAGGATACAAAATCAACATATAAAAATCAATAGCATTCCTATATGACAACAGTAAACAATCAGAAGAAGAAACCAAGAAAATAATCCCATTTATAGTAGCTATAAATAAAATAAGATACCTAGGAAGAAACTTAACCAAAGAAGTTAAAGGTCTTTATAATGGAAACTGTAAAACATTGATGGAAGAAATTGAAGAGGACAGAAAAAAAATGGAAAGATCTTCCATGTTCATGGATTGCAAGTATCAATATTGTTAAAATGTCTACACTACCCAAAGCAATCTACAGATTCAATGCAATCCATATCAAAATACCGAAGACATTCTTCAGAGAAAAAGAAAAAAAAATCCTAAAATTTATATGGAACCACAAAGACCCAGAATAGTGAAAGCTATCCTGAGAAAAATAACAAAACTGGAGGAAACACATTACCTGACTTCAAATTACACTACAGAGCTATAGCAACCAAAACAACAGGTACTGGCATAAAAACAGACCTATAGACCAATGGAACAGAATAGAGAACCCAGAAATAAATCCACACATCTGTAGTGAACGTATCTTTGACAAAATTGCCAAGAATGTACATTGAGGAAAGAAGAGTTTCTCCAATAAATGGTGCTGGGAAAACTGGATATCCATATACAGAAGAATCAAACTGAACACTTACCTTTTACCATATCCAAAAATCAAATCAAAGTGAACTAAAGATTAAATCTAAGACCAATAACTATGAAACCACAAAAAAAAAATTGGGATAGCACTTCAGGACATTGATCTGGTCAAGGACTTACTGAGTAACGTCCCCAAAGCACAGGCAACCTAAGGAAATTTAGACATGTGGGATCACATCAAGTAAAAATTTTCTGCACCATGAAGGAAATAAACAACAAAAGTTAAGAGACAACCCACAGAATGGGAGAAAACATTTACAAACTATCCATTTGACAAGGGATTAACAACTAGAATATATACGGTGCTCCAACAACTCCATAAGAAAAAATCAAATAGTCCAATTTAAAAATGGAGAAAGGATCTGAATAGACATTTCTCCAAAGAAACCATACAAATGGGCAGCAGGTGTATGAAAAAATAATGCTCAATGTCATCAGTGATAAGAGAAGTACAAGAAATGCAAATCAAAACTACAATGAGATATCATGACTTAAATCAAAAATACGGGCAATAATGAATGCTGGCAAGAATGTGGAGAAAGGTGGAACCTCATACCCTATTATTGGAGTGTAAATTAGCACAACCACTATTGAGAACAGTATAGAGGTTCCCCAAAAGACTAAAATTATAATAACCAAATGACCAAGCAATCCCACTGTTGGGTATATATCCAAAGGAAGGAACTCAGTATGTCAAAACAATATCTTCATTCCCATGTTTATTGCAGCACTATTCACAATAGCCAAGATTTAGAATCAACCTATGTGTCCATCGACAGATGAATGGACAAAGCAATCATGGTACATATACACAATGAAATATTATATAGCCAAAAAAGAAATAAAATTTTGCCATTTGCAACAACATATTAATAGATAGAACTAGAGAATGTTATATTAAGTGAAATAAGTCAAACACAGAAAGACAAATCTCACATGTTCTCACTCATATCTGGGGGCTAAATATTAAAAACAGTTGACCTCATGGAGACAGAGAGTAGAATGATAGTTACCAGAGGCTGGGAAGGGTAATGGATAGGGGAAATAAAGTGGGACGGTTAATGGGTGCAAAAATACAGTTAGGTGGTTACAGAGAATGAAATAGTTGATATCACAAAAAAGTGACTATAATCAATGATAAGTTAGGGTATACTTAATAACTAAAAAAGTGGAATTGGAATATTGCTAACACAAAGAAATGATAAATGCCTGAGGTGATGAATATCCCAATTACCCTGATTTGATTAATTCACATTGTATGCCTATATCAAAACATCATATGTACCCTATAAAGATATATGACTATTATGTGCCTATAACAATTAAGAATTTTAAAAAATTTAAAAACACAATGTCATATAAGTAATTTAAATTTCTTAGTAACCACATTAAAAGCATAAAATTAAGCAAGTGAAAGAGATTTAATAATACATTTTATTTAAATCAGAATGTTTTAAATATTATCATTTCAACATGTATTCGATATAAAAAATATATTTGACATCTTATTTATATCAAGTCTTCAAAATCCATGTAGTATTTTACAATGACACTTTTCAAAGATTTCTAAGGTCTTACATATCAAATACATTCCAGAGGCTGGGAAGGGTAATGGGTAGAGGAGATAAAGTGGGGTAGTTAATGGGTGCAAAAAATCAAATAGTCCAATTTAAAAATACTCACTTCCCTGACCTTTTTGTCATTTCTTCGATAATTTTTCAGGAATGTTCTAACATTTTTACTTATTTAATATAAGCCATTAATTACAATAATCAAGGAGCCATCTCAGCAAAGTTAAAATCAACTCTAGATGTTCTCACCAAAATATTGAATCTTGAATCAATGATGAGTAGCCCCATGTCAATAAATTTTCCCTATCCATTCCCATATTTCCATCAATCTCACAAAACCTTCAGATCCATTGCTATACATATTACCCTGTTCTCTGCCCATAGGTCTTCCAATTCCATTGGCATATCACTATTCTTTCCCAAAACAGAATTTCTTAGTTCCTGCACTCTGAGATCTAATGACGGCTAGTGAGCATGAATTTTGAGAAGAACAGCATCGTCTTGAAAGGCTCTTGCTTCAAGTAACACTTTTTCATATTCTCCAAGCAAGGGAAATCTGTCTTCCTCTGACAAAGTAAAAAGGTCTGTTTCATGGTTACTGAAAGATCCCATACAAAGTTTCAGATTAAAAGTCTTTCCTTTTCAGGACCCTGATTTCGATACGAAGAGCTGTAAAGACTGTACGTTTAATCTTCTTTGCAGCTCTCCTATACTTATAAGATGACCTTAGGTTTGATTTTCAGTGTAATAAGGCACCATGGCTGGAGGAAATGAAAGTCACCTTTACTGCTGTCAGTGTTCCATCTCTTTGCAAACAATTAAAATTGGCAACTAACTGGCCTGATTTGATCATATGGGGAGGCAGGGGCTGCATCTTCAATGCCATTAAAAAGAACCAACCTAGGCAGAGCAAGAAAGCAAGTGGGGCTCTCCAGAAATCATCCCCCTGCAGAAACGTCAATTTCACGATGCATGAAATTATTTTCACAAGAGCTAAGGAAATCTGAACATGCAAGTGAGGCTGTGAAGCCCCTTTGGACTGCAAAGATGAGTAAAACTGCTGTTGGATAGTAAGGTCATTAGTTCTGCATGATCACAACACCCCTCCCCTTAAGCCACTATGGTATCACCTGGAAATTGCCTGTGGACTCACAGTTTCTACACTGGAAAAAGTGAGCTGGAGGCAGACATTTGGCTTCCCCATAATCCTGGGTACTTTTTTGGGAGACTCGCTCCTCCATCAGCCCATGCGTAGCACTACGAATACCTGCATGGCTGACCTACTGGAGACCAGCTAGGGACAAAGAGAGAAGGTGGGACTAGCAGCAGCCAGTGCCTGGAACTTGACAGTGACACTTCATACCTGTCAGAGGAGATGCCACAAGAAAGAGGTTGTTTAGGGGTGTCACACTGCAGGAAGCACTTCCACAGATCCTCTGGCCTTGAGAGCCTGGTTGGCTCTCCCACATGGCGTACGTTCCCTTCGTGGGTTTGCCATAGGCCCATCAAGACAAGACACGGCATCAGCATCAAAGCCATGGCAAGACTCGCTTGAAATCCGGGCTTAGCGTGCCCTCTAGTGTTAAAATGAAATATAACAATTCACTCAGAATTTCTAAGCAAGCCCGCTAAAATAGAAAATTCACAAACAAACCCATACTGCCAAGACCGGAATAAATACCTAAGTCACCAATGTGTAGGCAGAGACGCATATTTACAAGGAATCAGAGTAGCCTAGGAGAGATGGCATCACCAAATGGCCAAAACAAAGTGTCAGCTACTGAACCTAAAGACACACAGATGAATGAACTTGCAGAGAAAGTACTCAAAATAACTGTTTTAGCATTTATTCAACAACATCCCTTTTGCCACAGCTTTCAAATAACCACTTTGATGAAAAATATTAATTTAGCTGTATTGTGCTCCAGCCAGTCAGAAAGAAAATATTCTTTCTCAGTTGTTTTATTTTTTTGAGGGGGGGGAGCATTTGAGAATAATCAACCAATAAACAAACAAATACATCACTGCCCTTATTTTTACTCTCACTGATTGAATGAATAAATAAAAATTTATTTTAAAAACCCAAAATAGCTGTTTTAAGAAAGCTTAGTCAATTTCAAAAAATAGAGAGAAATGATTCAGAAATTTAGCAGAGAAATTTAAGAGAGATTGAAATAATTTTTTAGAAAATCAAAAAGAAATTCTGGATAGAAAAGCATGATAAATGAAATGATTACGCAATAGGGGGAATCAACAGCAGAACTGATTAAACAGAAAAAAGAATCAGTGATCTTGAAGATAGTCCACTCAAAAACATACAAGAGAGAAAAATGAAAAAAAAAATGAAAGAGAAGAAATGAAGAAAACTTACATGATCTATGGGACACCATCAAAAGAGAAAATCTATGTGTTGCTGGCATTTAAGAGGGATTAGAGAATGATGAAGGAGTAAAAAACTTTTTCAAAGAATAACAACAGACTGCTTCTCAAACCTGGATAAGGATACAAATATCCAAGTATAGGAGTGTCAAATGTCACCAATCAGATTCCACCCAACAGGACAACTCCAAGATATATTATAATCAAATTCTCAAACATTAATGAGAAAGAGACATTCCTGAAAAGCAATAAGAGAAAAGAAGTAAATAACATAAAGGAATTCCAGCATGCAGACTTAGCAAAAACTCCACAGGTGCAGAGAGAGTGGGATAATATATTTAAAGTGCTGAGGGAAAAAAAAATCTGCCAATTAATACCCAGCAAAACTATACTTCAGACATGAAAAACAAATAAAGGCATTTCCAAATAAATAAAAGCTGAGAGAATTCATTATAACTAGATCTGTCTTATAAGAAATGCTAAATGAAGTTCTTTAAACCGAATTGAAAGTATACTAATGTGTCACACAAAACATCCAAAGCTATAAAACCCACAGGTAAAAGTAATTATCCAGACAAATGCAAAATACTCTAACATGCTAATTATGAGATGTAAACCACTTATATCTTTGTTAGAAAGATTAAAAGAGAAAATAAGCAAAAGTAATAATAATTAGAATAATGTGTTAAGGGATAAATAATATTAAAATATGTAAATTATGACATCAAAAACTCAAAATGCAGGGGAGTAAGGTAGTTAAGAGAATGGTACAATATGACAGTACCAAGTTCATACATGTCATCAACAATGACCCTGGTTATAAATGGATTAAGTTCTATAATTAAAAGATATAGAATGGCTGAATGGCTTAAGAGAAAACAAGAGCCAACTATATGCTGCTTACGAGAGACTCACTTCACCTATAAGAATACACATAAACTGAAAGTAAACAGAATCAAAATGACATTCCATGCAAATGGAAGCCAAAAGGAAGCAAAAGTAGGTAAATTTATATCAAATAAAATAAACTTCAAGTCAAAAACTATAAAAAGAGACAAGTAAGACAATTATATAATGACAAAGATATCAATATAAGAATAAGATATAACAATTGTAAATATATATTCAGCCAACATTGAAACACCTAAATATATAAAGTAAACATTAATAGATCTAAAGGGAGAGATAGACAATAATACAATAATACTAGAAGACTTCAATGCCCCACTTTCACAAATAGATCATCTAAACAGATAATCAACAAAGAAACATAAAATACTCCCTAGACAAAATGGACCTAACTGACCTGACTGACATTTATAGAACATTCCATCTAACAGCTGCAGAATTCACATTCTTCTCAATTGCACATGGGACATTCTCCAGGATAGATAATGTCTCCAGGATAGATAATTAACAGAAATCAAAATCATATCAGATGTCTTTTTGGAGCATAAAATAAAAAACTGAAAAGTCAACAACAGGAGGAACTTCAAAAACTGTACAAATACATGGAAATTAAACAACATATTCCTAAGAAACCAAAGGGTCAATGAAGAAATTACAAGTTAAATTTAAAAATTTGTTGATATAAATGAAAATGGAAACACAACATACCAAAACTTATGGGATACAGCAAAAGCAGTTCTAAGAGGGAAGTTTATAATAATAAACACCTATATCAAAAAAGAAGAAAGATCTCAACTGAACAACTTAATGAGGCATCTCAAGGAACTTGAAAAACAAGAACAAACCAAACCCAAAATTACTAGAAGGAAAAAAATAATAAAAATTGGGACACAAATAAATGAAATAGGAACTTAAAAAATAGTATAAAAGATCAACAAAATCCTGGCTTTGGTGGCTCATACCTGCAATCCTAGAACTTTGGGAGACCAAGGCAGGAGGATCACTTGAGCCCAGGAGTTCAAGACCATCCTGGGCAACAAGGTGAGACTCTGTCTCTACAAAAAAAAATAGAAAAAATAGCCAAGCATGGTGATGCATGTCTATAGTCCAAAGTTACTCGAGAGGCTGAGGCAAGAGAATCACTTGAGCCCAGCAGTTTGAGGTTGTAAAGAGCTATGATCGTGCCTGAGTACTCTAGCCTGAGAAACAGAGCAAGACCCTGTGCCCTATCTCCCCCAAAATAATCAGCCAATTGCTTAGTCTGCAAGATAGAGCTCCAAACAAGTTTTACAGAAACCCCAGTTTACCGAAAGGAGAAAAACATCTCTCCTATCCCCTTTTTCTCATTGGTTGAAGTTGACATCACGGTTCATTGCCTCTGCTGCACACCAGGGTAAAGCCACACAGAATGAGGAAGTGGTAAGAGGAGGAAAACATATGTTCTGTAGTTTTTCAGAGTACATCCAAGCATGTTTCCTTGTTTGTACATTTTATTTTATTTTATTTTTGAAGGATTTGAGAATCTTATATAATGAAATAGGCATTATTTGGTAAATAATGGACTTGAATCTCTCCTTGACTGAGTGTTGGTAATTGGTTAGAGTTACTTCCCCTTGTACATACACATACTCCAGTGAATATTGAAAGGAGAATTCCAGCTCTCAGCTCTCACTTGCATATTTTTATCTGGAATTCGAAGAGAAACTATCATCTCATAAATTTCAACTTTTATTGTTAAAAATTTTTCTTGGCTGCCTTCAAAATGCTTGCAGGAACTTGTGGAGAAGGAGGTCAGTAAATCTATGTCAAGTTTTGTGCATTTTTGTTGGGGGTGTGGACAACCCTGCAGGGACCGCCGCCCCCCCCATCAGCCATACCACATGTCATGAATTCTTCTCTCAAAGAAGCTCGTATTCTCTTGCTTTCCCATGACCACCTACCAAATAGAAATTCTGATCATCCTCTACGTGGCTTAGTACGAGTGTTTTCCTGCTCAGGGATCTACCACCAGACTCTCTGCTTCCACTTTCAGTTCTTCTCTCCCACTTTCCTGTGGAGAACAATTTTTGAAGAATTGCTATTTCCTACATGAAAACAAATAGTTGGGATTCCTTAGCTTAGTTTCAAAAACTTCCCCTTAGTTGTCCCGTTTCACCTCCTATTACGTATTTTACAAATATACTCTAGTCAATAAGCCAGCTGACTCTTCACTGTTTTCTCTAAAACACAGGTTGTCCATACAGTCACGGTATGATTTCAAAGGACAAAGAAGGCTATCTGGACTTGTTATAGCACTTTGGTTAAGAAACTAGACTTGTAGAGAGATAGAAATAAAAGTTAAAATCTGAAGAAAGCTAAACTACTGAGAGAAAAATTTAGTACGTCAATAACTAGAGCAGCGTCATCAGTTAATGGTGAGTCCTTCCTACGCAGGCACTTGTATTCAATGGTTGTTGGTGACCTGGGGAGTATAGTCATCATTTTGAATCTGCTCATTTCCACTGGAAAAAAAAAATGTCTCCTTTGAAACTGACAAAAACAATACCAACTTGGGCCATCTGGTATCTAGACAGAATTAATTTCAAATACTAATCAAGCTCAATTCAGCCTGGACCATTAATACAGATGGGCTTACTGCCCAAAAGTTACAGTTTCAGGAATCAAATGAAAATAGGACTTTTCCAGTGTTGCAAGTGGATCAAGTTTTTTAAAAATGCTACTAAGAGGTATTCACATAAAACATTTTACTAGTGAGCATATGGTTTTATTTACTATTTCTCTTTCATCTGTAAATAATTATATTCAATATTCATTTTGAAATTGGTATGAAGCCATGACAAAAAGTCCTAAATATTTGGCACCATAAAGCTGCACAATTTATCAATATTTGGTAAAGCAGAAACAGCATTTATAAACACCAGATGGTTTTTCAGATGAAATTTTAAGTAAGGGACATAATTTATATACAAATTGTAGGATGAGAAATAGTATAAACACTGCTTTAATAATATAGCAGGAGAGTGATTTTCCATTCACTCCTGTGTTCCTGACTCACTAGATCTTAAGTTGCTTTTCTGTAAACATCCATCAAGAATATGTTGTAAAAATTACTGTAAGAATATAGATGATAGAGGTATGCTAGATATTAACTAGCTAATCTTCCAATATTATAGATTATGAAATTGAGGTTCAGAAACTTTAAATGATTGAACTGCCCAATGTAGATCTGTGGACTCCAAATTGACAGACTTACTCTTTTCACCAACCATGCTACATTATGCTTCTTCTTTGGATAGTGTTATGTTAGTAAAATATTAACATTCACTATGTAGGAAAAATTGATTGCACACAAAGCTAAAAACATAAACATAGAGAAATATATACACCATCTTCTTGGTGCGGAGGGTGAATAATGAAAGACAAAAAGTTAAGATGCAAGGGAAACCACCATTTTATCAGTAGACTAGACTTGAGAGGCGGCAACAAGGTAATGTCACCCTTGTTGCTTAAGTCGGCTACACTTCCGGCCAAATCTACAAAAGGCTAAGCAAAGCTCCTAGAAGCAGATCTTATACTTGATCTGTTTAGAGTTCAAGGCTGGGTTGAATATTGGCAATGATCTAAAATTTTACACACAGATATGAATAAATTACGTGTGTTTTACTTGTAAGAACACCAGTAATTATATAAATCTTTATCTGAAATTAAAGTATATTTGTTACATAATTTGAAACGTCATATGAAACTGCACAACTCTCTGAAGAATAAATTTGAGCATAATTCAGAGTTTTCACAATCTGATTTCTAATTTAATAAAAAAATAAAACCAAACTATAAAAAATAAAATAACTTCGATTTGAAGTCCCAGTGAAGAAGTTTACACTTGACTGAACATGTTTAAAAACTTGCCTGAATATTTTCAAAATAATTAAGTCACTGATATCAATATGTTGGACAGATGCTTATTCGCTTCAAATACAAAATCTAAAAATGGTAACCCAAATCTAATTCTGAAGCGGAAGCTTTTATCTATTACAATGAAAGGGAAATTATAGATTAGTAAAGGAAAGCAAGCAATAAATCTAAATACAAGAATAATACACTCCTCCCTACTTCAAATAAATACATAAAAATATATCATATGTCTGTTCCCTCATTAATAAAATGATTACTGAAATCTTGGAGACTTCCACACAAAGATGTCTGAGGAAAGATGGCTTTATTCTTTTATTTTGTGCCAACTAAAAACAATAAAAATAAACAAAAAACTTTTTTTGAAGGAAATGAAAAGACAATCTTAACCCCGCACTACAACCTACGAATAACAGCTGCCAAATACAGTAGAGAGGACACCACGAATGTGAGCAATTCTCTGCAGGATTTACTCCAAGGACAGACCTGAGTGAAGGTGGAAGCCACAGACCTAGAAGGCACTACTCGTAATTACTTTAACCACCATCTGAGCAGAAGAGCATACTTAAGAAATGGGAAACACATAAGGCATCTCAGCTCGCTTGCTGTTTAAGCCTGCTGCACCTCAGACTGAAACCTCTGGATATTACCTGAAACCGTTACTTGGATTAACTTAGCACAGTGAGCTCCAGTGATGTAGACCAGCCATGGAAGAAGTTCCGAAACATGTTCCCCATGACAGAGAGGCTGCAAAGGGATGTTGAAAGTTGCAAAAGGAAGAAAAAAAAAAAAAAGAAATGAAGATGCGCCAGCATTACAAGAAAGAAAATGTAGAAACCTAGAAGAAAAAATGTTTCAGGGACTCAGCTTGACAGTAGTTTATTAATTCCTACTGAATAAAAATGAATTCCAAATCGTTCAATTTTTAAAAACTTGTAAAGCAAACCTCCTGCTCATCTGTGAATATGAAATAAAAAGCAAAGATGTTCCCCATCAGACAAAAGACACAGACAATGTATCCTAATTGCCACTGCCGTAGCCAAAGTACGTTACTTCTCCCAGATGTTCTGCTTCTTCCCTCATCACTAACTTTCTCTCTCCACCAATGAGTTGAATAGAACAAAAAAGAGGTTTGGCACGGTGGCTCAGGCCTATAATCCTAACAATCTGGGAGGCCAAGGCAAGAGGATTGCTTGAGCTCAAGAGTTTGACACCAGCCTGAGCAAGAGTGAGACCTGTTCCTATTAAAAATAGAAAAAATTAGCCAGGCATGGTAGTGCACACCTGTACTCCCAGCCACTCAGGAGGCTGAGGCAGGAGGAAGATCGGCTTGAGCCCAGGAGTTTGAGGTTGCTGTGAGCTATGATGATTCCGCTGCACTCTAGCCAGCGCAACAGAGCAAGACTCTGTCTCAAAATAAAAATATATACATATAACAAAAAAGAAATGATTGATGATTATAGTAAAAGCAAAGTAAACAGACTATCATAAATTTGTTTCCTAGGAAATTAACACCAGAACTCTTGAGATTTGCATGCAGGAGATTAATTGGGAAGTATTCTCTGAAACACCTATAAGGGAATCAGGGAAGCAGAATTGAGCAGAGTAAGAAGTTGGACTGATAAGCAGTTCCAACAGATGTCCCATTTGAATCTCTAGTCCAGGAGCTGAGCCATTTAGAGAAGTCCTGAATTGCGGCACGGTGGCTGAGGCTTTCTATCCTCGTATCAACCTGTCATTTGATTTAGGTTGTCCCCAGCAATGAGCAGTACTGCAGGGTAAGGCAGCTGCCATAGCCGAGAGCCATTTCCAGAGAAAGATTCAGCTGTGAGCATCATCAGTCAGCACATCTGGAATCGATGCCTTACTCCTGAAAAGGAATCTGTCTGGCACATTGCAGCATCTGCTACATAGTTCAGCATGTTTTTTCACAAATGCCAGACTAAGAAATGCAGATCAATTAGTTAAAAAATCCAGAGCCACTGAGGAGCTAAATAATCGAGGAAATACTGCACCAAGAATCAGGAGAAAACACAAACCCAGGGAGTTGAATCCGGTGTTTGAGACTAATTTTTCCCTAGGAATATGTGTGGATTCTAGAAAAGGTGGCTAACAGCCTGAGAAGCTGCACATAGATTTTTAATCTTGCAGTACTAGTGAAAATCAAAACTGGTATTGAGGGGCACCAAGTAGGGGACATTCAGATAACCCACCCAAGGTTTGATTTGGTCTACAGAAATTATTCATTTCAAAAGTAGATTGAAGGCCAGCTTTAATCATATAAATTATAATTCATTAATGTAAATGAGTATTGCTAATACCCTAGCTGTCTGCCAAAAACAAACACAAATCCTCTCTAGAGGAAGATACGTCATATTAGGCCATGCATTTTTCTAATCATTTTTGATATGTAATAATCAGAACATAAAAATGACCAGGTACACAAAGCAACAATCAAACATCCTTGATAACTAAAAAACCGAGACAATAGAAAGAAACATACAAGTGATCCAGATGAAGGCTCTATCAGAAATCGACTTTACTATGGCTGTTTTTAATGCGGTCAAAGAAATTTTTTTAAATGAGAATTTTGACAAAGAACTAGAAATTACATTAAAATAAAAAATCTAGAACTTAAAAACATAAAAATATAAATTAAAAAATGGGCTTATCACAGATTAGAAATACCTTAAAAGAAAATAAGTAAAAATACATGTAATTTTTTAGAAGGAGAGAAGAAAATGAGAATGGAACAGAATAATGCATATACAAATATTGGCTAAAAATTGACTAAAAAGGGTCCAAAATTAATTATTAATAGCAGACCACAGATTTTAAATGCATCCCATGCAAAATAAATAAAAGAAAACCACATCTCTAGGCACACTGTGAAAAACTGCTGAAAACTAAAGCACAACCACGGTGTAGGGGTTGGGGGCAAGGAACAAAGACATTTTACCTTTAAAGGAGGAACAATTCCATTTATAGATGACTTTTTAACAACAATAATGGAAGCTGGAAGATAACAAAAGTATATAATCAAAGTGCTAAAAGAAAATAACAGTCAAATTTGAATTCCATATCTACCAAAACTGTCTTTTAAGAACAAAGGTGAAAGAAAGATGTTTCCAGACAAATATATTTTCAAAGATAATTTCCAAACTCAGAAAATTTCCTGTGAGCAGACCCACACTAGAATAAATGGAATACACAAATATTAAAATACAGAAAAGAAAAATAATTCTGTGATAAAGAACCTAACCTAAAGAATAAAGGTGCCCAGAAAGTATATTTGCTTATAAGCACAAGTTTCCTTATCACCGAGACCTAGAACGGGGTTGGCGAATTCTCTGATGATGGCCAGAGAGTAAATATTTCATCTAGCTAGCTAGTTGCATCTGTCACAAGTACTCAACTCTGTTGCAGCAAAAAAGTGTTCATAGACAATACACTGATAAATGAGGGTGGTCGTGTTCCAATAAAATTTTACTTACAGAAACAATATGTGGCCAGAAACCAGTTCGTGGGCCATAGTTTACTGATCCCTGACATAGAGGCTTTTGTTTCAATGGTTATTCCTCAGGCATAAGAATAGTATTTGGCCCCAAGCAAAGTGAATTGAAGTGAGAGCCTCACACAAATCCATGACTCACAAAAGTCTTTCCCATTAGCAAAATAATGAAAAATGAAAGCCATCTGCCTTCATTAGCATGTAAGACTGATAGACATTTTTTTTTAAAGGTCTCCTTTAGTACTTGACAAGCACAGCCTTGTTCTCAAACTCAGGTTTGGTATTAAATTTGCACTGCTGCAATTTGAGCAAGATCTATAATATCCACGTAAACCACCTATCAAGAAATTAATGTAAACCAGCTCTATGTTAATATTTTGATGTGATCCCTTATAAAAAAAAAAAGAAAATTTCTCATTGGAAGCTCACATTCACATAATTGTCTGGAGGATGTCAGCAAAATGGCTGACTAGAGTTACTTGGCACTTGCTTCACAAAAAGGGACAAAACCAATGAATAAAACAACTATATTTAAACTAGAGTGGCTGAAGAAGTACCCTGGAGCACACCAGGGGAAGAGCAAAATCTCTGGTGTACGGAAGCCCAGAATGGCATCACAGAGAGGGAAGCAAGGCATCCTGACTCTGCCACACTGTCTTCTCCACCAAGATTGGTTTGGAGTAAATGGATTTCTTCTTATGGGAAAAGATAAACAGGAGATCACCAGTGGTCCACATCGCCACCACAAAAGCCAGCATCCCTTGCTATAGGAAAGTTCCCTAATCCTCACAGGCCCTAAATCTGATTTGGAGAATAAGCAGAAGTTCGTGCAGCCACATTGCCTCAGAGTAGGAACTTCTTCAGCAATCTTTACCCCTGCAAACTAAGCTGCCATGGTTTAGTGTTATTTTGAAAACAGACCAAATAGTAGGGTGTACCCTGCCCTGGGGGCCAGTAACAATTTATTTTCTCCATCTCTGTGGCCCCACCCTCATTCCATCACATTGACATGGGTGCCTGCAGCACTACAACTTTGGCTACCCAAACCTTAGGCCAGATAAAATGACTGAGACCTCATTATCCAAACCCAGGCAGCACACTAATTCCCCAGAGAACAGGTGTGACTACAGAATGGGGAAGCCATCAAACAGTCAGACAGGTGCCTTGCCCACAGGCACCTGTATCACACAGCAGGTCAACTCATCGAGCCCGTGCATCCCCATATCCATTTAACAGCCAGTCCCATGGAGGCGGCATTCTTGTGGACAGACCACTGCAAGTCTGCTTGGTCCTGCTATGTCCATGCTTGCCCGCACATGATCCAACAGCCTTTCTAGTGATGGTCCCACTTCCTAGAATGAACAGCACCCTACCAACCTCACGCATAAACATATGAACTTGGCCCAAGAACCAGACAGTGGTGGCCACTGCCTTGCCAGATAGCTGACTGAACAGATGGTCAGCCCTCAGGCCTGAATGAGTGTACCCTGACAATTAGCCTGGCACCCCCATCCCCAGAAAAACTGCTACACTGCCATTACAAACTCACATAACCTAGGTCACGGAGACAATGGCAGACATTGCTGATGATAATTACATTTGAAGAAACTTTACAGAGACTATGCTATGGAGTACACCCAGCAACAAAACTAATGCAGCCTACCCAATCAATACCCTAGGACCCACCTACAGGAAAAAGTCTCTTCCTATAAAAAGTACTCCATACAATTGAGAAAAGCAACTATTCCACTAGATGCGCAGATATCAATGTAGGAACACAAGACACATGAAAAAGCAAGGAAACATGACACCACCAAAGAAACACAGTTAAGTGTCTGGTAACATATTACAGAGAAAAGGACATTCATGAAATGCCTGAAAAGGAATCCAAAATAATGACATTAAGGAAGCTCAGCAAGATAGAATAGAATACAGCAGATTTTTTTTCATCAGGAAGCTTGAGGGCTGGAAGAGAATGGGATAATATAATCAAAGTACTAAAAGAAACAAAAAATTGTCACCAAGAATTCCATATCCACCAAGGCTATCCTGCAGAAATGAAGGAGAAGTAAAGACTTTCCCAGACAAACAAAAGCTAAGGAAATTCACCACTAGACTAGGTCTACCAGAAATATTTAAGGGAGTGGTATAATTGGAAATAAAAGGACAATAACCTCTATTATGAAAACATGAGAAAATATAAAACTCACAGTATAGGAAAATTTATATACATACTCGGATAATCCCAGTGCTGTAATGGTGCTTTGTAAATCTCTCAAGCCTCTAGTATGACGGTTAAAAGACAAAATGATCAAAAAGTACAACAGCCATAATTAGGGGCTATGGAACACATAATAGGTACAGAAGTAAATTAGGACAACAAAAATATAAATTGTAGGAGGGAAGGAAAAATCCTAGAGTAGTTTTATGTAACCAAAGTTAAGATGATATCAACTTAAAATTGCCTTTAAGTTCCTTGAGATATCTCCACATTGTTTTTCACAGAGGTTATACTAATTTACAGACCCACCAAGAGTGTAGAAGCATTTCTTTCTCTCTGCATCCATGCCAGCATCTATTAGTTTTGGACTTCTTACTAAAAGCCATTTTAACAGGGGGAAGGTGATATTTCATTGTGGTTTTAATTTGCATTTCTCTAATGATTAGTGATGTTGAACATTTTTCCATATGTTTATTGGCCATTTGATCCAGCAATGCCACTACTGGGTATTTACCCAAAGGAAAAGAAGTCTTTTTATCAAAAACACACTTGCACTTGAATGTTTATTGCAGCACAAATCACAATTGCAAAGATGTGGAATCAACCCAAGTGCCCATAAATTCATGAGTGGATTAACAAAATGTGGTATATGTATACTATGTAATACTTCTCAACCATGAAGAAGGATAATTTATGTCTTTTGCAACAATTTGTATGGAATTGGAGACCATTATCCTAAATGAAGTATCTAAAGAATGGAAAAACAAACACCACATGAACTCACTATTAAATTTGGACTAACCGATGAGCTTACATGTTCATAGAGGGAAGTAAAATGTAACAGAAATCAAGTTGGGGGGGAGAGGGGAGAAGGGAATGGATGAAAATCTGTCTAATGTGTACAGCAAACACTGTCTGGGTAATGGACACACTTATAATCATGACTCAAACATTATAAAAGTGATTCATGTAACCAAAAATATTTGTACCCCTATAAAACTTTGAAATTATAAAAAAAGAACAGAAAAAAACTTAAAATTGTCCATTATAACAAGACTTTTTATGTTTGCACCATGGAAACCACAAAGAAAAAAATTACAGTAAATACACACAACTGAGAAAGAGAAAGGAAACACATTTGTGCTAAGCTTCAAGCCACAAAACCACAGAGGTAAACAACAAGAAAGGAAGAAAGGACCTACAAAACAACCAGAAATAACTAAAGAAATGGCAGGGTAAATTTTTATCTATAAATAACAACCTTCAACGTAAATGTATTAAATTCTCCAATTAAAAGATATAGAGTAACTGAATAGATTTTTTAAAAAAGACCCATCTATATGCAGCCTACCAGAGACTCACATCACTGTTAAAGACAGACATAAACTAAAAGTGAAAGGATAGAAAAAGATATTCCATACAAATAGAAACCAAAAGCAAGCAGGACCAGCCATACTTGTATCAGATAAAATAGTATTTAAGTCAAAAGTTGTAAAAATAGACGTAAGAGATTATTCTACAATGATAAAAGAATCAGTTCAACATGAGAATATAGCAATTTTGAATATATGTGCAGTCAACATTGAGGCATCCAGATATAAAAAGCAAATATTATTAGACCTGATAACAATAAGATATAGAGTGCTGTACAATAATTATGGAGGACTTCAACAGCCCACTATCAATAACAAACAGATCATCTAGACAAAAAAATCATCACAGAAACATTAAACTTAAACTGTACCATAAACCAAATGAACCTAAAAGGCATTTACAGAACATTCCATCCATTCCAGCTGCAAAATATCACCTCTTCTCAACTACACATGGAACATTCTCCATGATAAATCCCATGTTCGTCCACATAACAAGTCTTAACAAATTTAGTAAGATAGCAATCACATAAAGTATATTTTGTGACCACAATCACATAAAACTAGAAATCAACAATAAGAAAAGCTTTAAAAATGTTAGTAATACATGAAAATTAAACAACTTGTTCCGAAACAACCAGTGGTCCAATGAAGAAATTAAAAGGACAAATGAAAATTGCCTGGAGACAAATGAAAATGAAAACATGCCATGCTAAAACCTATGAGACACAGCAAAAGCAGGTGTAAGAGAGAAGTTTATAGTAATAAATGCCTACATCAAAAAAAGAGGAAATTTCTAATAAACAATATAACACAACTAGAAAGATAAGAATAAACTAAACCCAAACTTAGTAGAAGGAAGGAAACGATATACATTTTTGTCATTCATCTGTCTTTCAGTTGACACAGAAAAAAGCAATATTCTGTCTTCTTGCTACGACTTTTATAATGTAAACAAGTATCTTTTTTGAGGTCTATATAGTGTCACTTTTTTTTTTTTTTTACATTTTTTGGCATGGTGCTCAAGTGCTGTCTAGTGTTCCTAAGTGTATGAAGGCTGTGATGTGTCTTTGTGAGGAGGATGCTCTGTGGCAAGCATGAGCTCGGGCGCAGGCCTCGGAAATTAGAAGAAAAGGCAAGTGGCAATAAGCAGATGAGACATGTTCTTTATTATGAGGGGGATACAGCAGTGGTGAAAAGCATGGCTGAGAACACGGCGAGTGTTTATATATGATTTTGAACAATAGTGGCAACATGTCATGGGAAAGCGTGATCACATGGGTTCACATAGGAGATAGCACCTTGGTTACATGGGTATGCTGACTCATGTCTCCCTGGAAGGCCAGCTGGGCAGTGGGTGGGTGTATACAGGCAGGGAGCTGGACTGGAAAACACAGTGCAGCAGTCATCTTAGTTTGGCCTAAAAAACCTATTGCCTATACAAATGTATTTTCCCTTATACTCCATCCCCTAGGTAATAGGTTTCACAGCCGACATACAGGCCCATCGGGATGCCCCATGGGTGTAAATGCCACAACAACAATACAGGGAACAACACAGTATTACCAGACCACAGCCAGTAGCTCCTAACACTAAGAGGGTCCAACACCGGAAGTATGAGAGATGTTCCCACCATCACTGCAGTGAGTCTCCGGTTAACTGTTGGATGTCCTTTATCTCACCATCAACTTCCTTCAATGCAGAGGAGATATCCTCCTGGAGATAAAGTATATATACATAACATTCAGTATGTATGATTGTGCATGTGCCTCCTTGAGCTACAGTAAGGAGATCTAGGGCCATGCAGTTTTGCAAAACTACCTTTCTCGTTTGAGTGACTCCATCCATCAGGAGGGCCACAGCTTGTTGGGTTTGATTCAGGGCCCGAGCACTATGCTCTTCTAGGGCATTCACTTCTATTTCTACCTTAATGGCTCCATGCCCAGGAAAAAGGATGGCTACCAGGTAAAACCACCATGGAGTTTGTTTTATCCAATGCCAATGGGAGAACACGGCATCCCAGTTAGGTGGCTTCTCAGTAAAGGTGGGGAGGACCTTCCCTGGGATGTATGATTGTCCCAACGTGCATCTTTCTATCCAGTGAGTGGGAAGATAAAGCCACCATGTCTTCCACATACCCACAAAAATCCTGAGAGCAATCGGTCGGCGAGCACAGTCCCCACCAAAGGTTTTCCACTCCAGCAGTGGGTGACGTTATTATTCCAAGTAACGTTTGCACAAAATATTTTTGGGATCCATCACACAGTGTGGTTTCTCAATCCTATTCCTTGTTCTATACAGAGGGAGGCTGCTTGGCTCAGTTCTACTTGTTCTCCTAATAGCCAACCCTGACCGTCCCAAACAACATATCCCAAAGTGGGATGCAGGGGCAGAGTCTGTCACAGGTGTTTCTTAACTACCCTGCGAACAGGGTCATAGTCAGCATCCTGGGGAACCCATGTGGCCAGGAAAGTCCAGTTCTGCAGAGAAGCAGGGGCAATTCTCCAGGGCAGTCTACTGGTGGTTTCCACTGGGAACTCCATGCAGGCCCAGTAGTGAGAAATGTTAGCAATTTGAGCATAAGTGTGAGCCCAGGAAGCGATGATGCTAGCCTGGATTACCCTGGTCAGTAAGAAAAAGCAGGCAAGGGGACCACTAAGGCTAATGCACACCACAGGCAGCACACAGGCTACCTGTCCATCCTGAGACAAGATTGTGGCTGGAATTGCCTTTTGTCCTGGGCAATGGTACCACACAGTCTCGCCCATAATAGGTTTGGCAGTTTCAAGTGCCAAGACAAGGGGAACCTAGGGAATTACCCAAAGGGCAAGAACTAAGGTACCCATAAGGAGGGTGCCCTTTCCATGTTGGCCTGCCGTGACTGTCACCTATTTCTGCTCAGGTGTGAGCATGGCGGGTGACACATTGGAGAGGTACTGTAACCCATCTCCTTCGGGGCTAACAGACAATCCACAGGGATTTGGGGCCCGTTATACTCCATGATCATGTTCATGTTTTTGTCTCTTCTTCCTTGAGGGGAGTTGAGGTCAGAAGAACAGTCCCATCCTGAGTTACCTGGGGTCACATCAATGGGTCCTTGGCGACATCTGTCAATCAGAGGGGAATGGTCTGCTGGTAGGTTAAATAATCTAAGGGGGCAGGCCCATCCTTTTGGGGCTGTTCATTCAGCACCTGAACAGCTTGATCCAACCTCCATGTCCAGTGCCAGAGAGATGGGGAAAAAATTCTACTTTTTAGCTTCCCCTTCAACAAACCATTGTATCACTCTATCATGCCAGTGGCCTGAGACTGGTAGGGCACATGAGCTATCCACTCAATGTCCATTTGGCATGCCCACTGTTGAACTTCATATCCCATAAAATGACTACCCAGCTCACTTTCTATAGTGAGGGGTCACCCATATAGAGTGGTTAGTGCTAGATGTTCCAATGCCTTAATGGTGGACAAAACATCAGCCCAGGCCACTGGGTAGGCAAAAAGGAGGCCAGTAGAGATATCGACCGCTGTTAAGGCATACACCACCATGTTAGACTGAGGCAGGGGACCAACATAGTCAACCTGCCATCTCTCCAAAGGAGGGTCTCCCCATCGGACATGTCTAGAAATGGTGGGGAGACAGCTACAATGTGGATACTGTTGAGCACATACCCCACATTGACAACAAAACTTCCATAAATCTGCCATAGGTATGTGTAGATTCCACCTCTGATTCACTTGAGCCATAGTCTTTACACTGACATGGCCCAGACGATGGCGTAACCACAGGGCTTTGTCGGCCAGCAAGGGTGACCTGATCCATCACACCCTTGCCAGGGTGTCGGCTTCATCATTGCCAGGGCTGACTAGAGGTCTTTGTCCTGAAACATGATACACCCAGACCTCTTTCTGGTTTCCTTGATGCAGCAAGTCTTCCCAAATTGCCTGTCCCCATACTGGGCAGTGCCCTACTAGCCAACCTTGGGCTTTCCATGTAGGCAACCAGACAGTGAGGTCCCTAAACATGGCACAGCTATCAATGCAGGCATGCAAAGGGGATGGCTCATGTACAACTACAATCCATATGGCACGCAATTCAGCCCATTGGCTGCTCTGTTCCTGCCCCATTTAAAATCAAATTTCATCATGATCCAACTGGACGGCCACTGTTATCCACTGGGCTAAAGAGCCATGACTGGGTCTGTAGGTATACCATGTCTCCGCTGGAGGGGGACCTTGTCCTTCAAGGTATGGGCTGTCTTCCCGAGGTATTACTGTGGTCTGAGGGTCAGCATCAGACACAAATTCAACAGAACTCAGTACTGTCTGCAACTCTGCAGTCAGAGGGCTGGAGCTGAACTCTGCTTGTTGCTCCAAGTAAGCTCCCACTTCACTAGAGTGAGTGTCTGTGCTATCCTTGATCATGGGCTGATTGTCCATGACCTCACCCATCCCACTATGGGGTGTGTGGTGTGCACTACAACTTTAGACTGCCCAGTTATAGCTTCACAAGCCTGAAGGGCAGCATACACAGCCACCAGTTGCTTTTTCACCAAGGAATAGCACTCTTGGGGACTCTTCCATATCTGGGACCAAAACCCAATAGGGACACACCATTTATGCTGGTGTTGCCACAAACCCCAGCCCATATTGCTTGAATCAACTGTCACATTGAGGTCAAATGGTTATGAGTGGTCTACTACTTGCAGCATCTGGGCCTGTGCAATAGCCCTCTTGGCTGCTATAAAAGAGGCCTCTGCCTCCAGGGACCAGTCCCACTGTGCCTCCTTTTTGCACAATGAATTCAATGGCCACAAGAGTTGGGCCAAGTTGGGAATGAATATACGCCAATACTCCAAAATCCCCACAAACACTTGTAACTGCTTTACTGTAATGGGTTGGAGGAAGGCTTGAATCTCATCTATAACTGCCTTGGGGATTGCTGTTGTCTTACCTGACCAGACAACACCCAAAAATTGGTTGACAAGCTAGGTCCCTGGACTTTGGAGTCATTCACTGCCCAACCCCATTGTTCCAATGAGGTTCAAAGACTGGCAGCGGCTTCTTCTAGATCTGTAAGGGAATCAGAATTTAACATTATATCATCAATATAATGAAATGGAAACACTGAGGATGGCCAACTCCACGTGGACAAATCCTGTGCCACCAAACCATGACATGTTGGGCTGTGGAGGTGACCTTGTGGTAACACCACAAATGTCCATTGTCATCCTTCCCACATGAAGGCAAACTGGTCTTGACTGTCCATGGCTATGTCTGTGGAGAAAAAGGCATTGGCCAGGTCCATTATACAGTGGTACTGTCCAAGCGCCAAAGTCAATTGATCTAACAGATCCAGTATAGATGGCACAGTCGCATGCAATGGGGGAGTTACTTTATTCAGCTCCCGGTAGTCTACTGTCATTCTTCAAGTTCCATCTGGTTTCTTAACCAGACAAACTGGAGAGTTGGATGGACTTTGAGCCAGGCGCACTATGCTGGCCTTTTCCAGC